>PVKS010010203.1:0-61025 GCA_004027875.1 Aplodontia rufa
AAAAAAAAATCTATTTTTAATTATACAAAAGAAGAATGGTACCCTGTTGACACCACATTTCCTCCTGTTATAAAATTCTAATAGATCTCAAAACCCTAATGGAACTTTTAAATAATAGATATGAGAAATGGTATACTAAAACAGCATTGAATTACAAGTTCAAAATGGGTAATGCTATAAAAATATTTTCCGCCTACTACAAAGAACACGGTGAGGTATATTTTAAGTTAGAACAATTTTAATATTTTAAAATGCCCTCCCTTTGCTCATAGGCCAAACAGATCTCCATATAGTTGATCATGTTCTAAATTATCATCTTTTCTTTTTTAAATTGTCCCACCTCTGAAATGCCATTCTACTCAAAATTCATAATATAATGCTTTCCTGTGGGTATCCTGACCTGGGTCGAACTTCAGAACCTGTCTGAGAAAGTCAGGGAACCAAATGGTAATTATCAACCCTGGATAAATTTTTACAGCAGAATTACAACCACGAGAGGGGGGATTGCTGCCATCTCTTCTAACAGTTACCAAGTTCTCTATGGCTTATCACAGCAACAAACCTTTGCTCTGAGCAATTTTTCAGAGGTAAGCACAATAAAAACCTGGCTGTAAGAGCAGTTGCTGAAAAGCTATGATCAGCAAATAATGACTAGGGAGTCCCCTTTATCATGCCTCTCTCTATTAAAAGGGAAACCGCACCAGCTCCCCACCAGCCCAAATGGGAGTCAATGGATGGTGTAGCAAGCAACAGGACCTCTTTGTGCAACTCAGAAATCCCCAGGGTAGCACCATGCGACTGTACAATCTCCAAATTCACTCTACGATGCAGCTCAAAGCTGTGATTCTGAAAGCACCTCGGCCCACTGCGAGTTCTCTTTAATGATTTGCAAATCTCAGTGTTTTTAACAGCTCTTTTTCGTGTTGTGGAAACACTGCATCTAAAAAGTTATTGCTTAGAGTACCCTGGGCAGTTGGGAGGTGCTGTAGATGAGAGGCAGTGACAGTACCCCTCCCTTCCCAGGCTTAACTCAGTCCTCCTCCATTTGAACACAAGTGAACTGCATCCCCTAGAGCTCCCCTGTCAGCTCCCAGAGCCCTCCTTCAACCTGGCTCGGGGGACCTTTGTCCCTGCGAGTCTGACCACCCTGTTCCATTACATGCAGAGAAACAAGAAAAGGGCACCAATGGCCACCAGGGTCTTTTCCTCTGGTGACTGGAGAAAGATCAAAAACTCTGACTTCCGAAGGTGAAAGGAGCCAGGTACAGTGGTTTAGGCCTGCAATCCCAGTTACTGGGAAGACAAGACAGGAGGAGTACAAGTTAGAGTCCAGAACTTAGTGAGATCCTGCCACAAAATAAAATTTAAAAAAATTAAAAGGGCTGGAGGTGTAGCTCATAGGCAAAATTTGGTTTGGTTCGACCCCCAATAATGGAAAAAAAAAAAAACTGAAGCTGGAGATCACTTTGTCCCCAGATCATAATTATAGGAAATAGACAAAATTTTTCATAAGGCACTCAATGTACCACTTCTGAAAGATACTCAGTTATAAAGTACATTACACAATCCAGCGTCATCCAGACATTTCAGGGTTATCCACCCTATAATGAAGATTAGGCTCATCTTTATAGTTGATACATTCTATGGAATAACCTTTCTTCTCTAATTCCAAAACATGAGGCATATCTTACATCATGATAACAATAGCAGGTGTTTATTGAGCAATTGCTATGTACCTGACATTGTGCTAAGCTTATGCACATTGGCTCTCATTCTGAAAAACAACCCATTGTTACAATGAGCTGGGCTCTGGATCCAGCAGCACTCTCCAGAGTTTTTGCCATACTGAGAACCACAGGCTCCATTCCCCTGGAGAAGGAACCCTTTACAAAGCCACCCGAGAATGGTGGCTCAGAATGAAGTCAGCAGATGGCTATACTTTGAAACATCTCTGGAAGGATGGGAAAATGATGTTGCTTCTCTTGTCTCAACAGAATATGGCAGACTCAGGGAATATGTCATCATTGGTTTTAAGAAATAGAACCAACCTCTCTACAATTCTTCATGTTCAAAGTGCTCTTGGTCATTTCTCTAGGGGACATTCCCATACTCCACATATATCCTTGCCTGGTGCCTGAATCACTGATGATCACACCTCACCACAAGGTCACCATGCATGACGGCAGTTGCTTCCTACCTATAAAAATTCCTTCACAGGGCCCATTTTGGAAAATCCGTAGAGGATGACACCACCTGACCCATTTCCCCCTGACCCTTAACCACTTTCATTTCTAAATGTCAGCTCTCTGTCCAATGGCTGCCACCAAGCTGCCAGAATCTGCTTTGTCAGTGGACAGAGAGAACCAGAGGGTCCCTCTAGAGCAGTCCTTGGTCAATGATCGATATAAATACCCCAACTCCCTTAGTCTGATGGGGAGAATTCTGAGAGGCAATTACACTGTCTCCAAAGCTCCCCTGCAAGCTGGAGGCAAAGCCCTCCCTCACAGAGCTTGAATTTATAGCACATACTTGCTTGGCCTGCTTCCCTTGCCGATCTTACTTCCCCACTCTCTTACCGGTTTTCCTGGAATCACTTCATAATAAATCACTTTCATGTCCATCAGCATCTTTGGTCTGCTTCTGGAGAACCTCACCTGAGAGAAAACGTAGGTAGGCCCTGGAGGACTGAAGCAGCCACAGGACATCCAGAAGATCCCACCAAGTCCCACTGCCCTGTACAGTCTGAACAAATATCTTGGGTCATTAACACTTCTGCTTTCACAAGGGGAATCTTGTCCCTTTGCACAAATGGAATGTTCTAGTGATCCACTGACATTGTTCTCCTTCATGCTGAGCCACTTACTACTCAACAAGTTAAAAAATTACAGAGATGAAGAGGTGGTCACGGTGTCCTCACTGTTACCGAGTAAACACTCAGTGAGGAAACTGTGACCTGGTGCCCAAATAACTGCAGCTTACACAAAAAGAAAACACAGTGGGTTAGTGGGTTAAAACGCGGGCTGTCAGCCTGCGAGCCAAGTGGATTCCCGTGCTAAATAACTCCACGCTCACGTGAAAGGTCTACAAAGAATAACCCAGGACACCCACTCAGCCCCCTCCCTTTTAGTCTTAGTTCCTCTAAATCAAATCCTTATGCTAAGCATTTCTCACGGTCGTTTTCAACTTTGATTGCATCTTCCACCAAAGCAAAGATCGAAATCTCTACAAAGGTTCTTTTTTTAAATTTTTTATGATTAAGTGTTTATTGGCATGTCTCTTTGCAATATATTTTCCTACCCCAGGACTGAACAGAAATTCCAGGTAGCTAGCCTTCTCAAAATACTTTTTCAATACTTGAGAGTTTGTCCTTCTTTTCTCGTGTCATGCAATGACTTGTTAATGAGGAATAATTAAAATAGATTATTATTAATAAGGTGAGAGGGAATGCATTGCATCTCAAAAATATTTTTAAATATAAAACCTTCCAGTGCACAGATATCTATCATAAAAAATGAAGATCTGATGCTTCAGCCATACATAGTATCTAAATCTGGTGCATTTCAAAACAATTGATGTGGTTGCAACAAAATGATCTGCTTTGTGCCACTGGGCAGCCCAATTGAATAGAATAATGATCTTCCAATGTCCCCTGGGGTCCAGGTAGATTGTTGTCACTCTTTTATGCACATGACTATGATAGTTCTGCATTCCTTTCCGTCCTGGAATCTGGGCACCTGACTTCCCTAAATATCTCTGATCCAAGGGATAGAAAAGAGATTCTGCCAAAATGTTCCAGAACAAATTCCACGTGCCATTGAACCTGACCCAACCAGCAGCTTCCAGCTAGGACTTCACTTTGGATGTCTTGTTGAGGGGAAATCCACCGCCAGTGAATCGAGGGCCTGTGGGTTTGGCCATCGAGAAGCTGTTGTCCAGGGGTATTTTGTCCTTGTTTCTGTAAGAGAGGAGGCGAAAGTTAGCTTCCTTAAAATCTTTTTCCTCTGCCAAGTTTCATAGTCTGGTTCAGTTCCAAGGGTGACTTGGCCACTGAAAACAATGTTGATAAAAGCTTCTAGTTTTAGACATGGTGGTTGTGTAAATCTAATTAGGTGTTTGCTGATAACCCATAGAATCAGAGGAAGACAATTAAATGTGAAATGTTCTCTCCTAATGTTGATCTAAATATGGACAGAGGTCCTTATTATCGCTCAAGCACTGTGAATTTGGTGGCTTTCTGACTTGTAATCATCTTTTGATTTTAAAAGAAAACACGTTTGTTTAGTTCCAAAGATCAGCCAGAAGAATCTTTCTCTTGGCTCAATTATAATGATGGATTCATCATTTATCAACTGGTACATTCCAAAGTTCTGGGGGAAACTTATTAATATTTACCATACACAAGGTATCTTCATCAAACTTGGACATTTATAAAATGCAAATTTTCCCTTAACTCTAGACAAGCCACAGTTCTTACTAGAAATAGCTTAAGATCCAAGAAAAGTTGGGGAAGAAAAATAAGATAGTATTTTTTTGCAACAGATCAAAGGAATCATACCCTAAAATCTACTATGTGTTTTCCATATGGATCTCCTTTAAATACACACACACACACACACACACACACACACACACACATACACACACACACACATATTCAGGCCCACAAAGGTAACTTGGATTTATACAACTTACCTATTGTGTCACTAAGAGTCTTATAGAAAACACCAATGGAATCCCATTTTAAACAAAAATAAAGCAATTTCAACTGAAACTAAAATCAAAAATCAATTAGATTGGACAACTATGGATGACTTACCCTTGGGGAATGAATTCTGCCTCTTGGAAAAGAATCCCACTGGTACTACAAACTCTAGAGCAGCTTGGGGGCCTGGGGTGTGGGAGTCAGGAGCGGGAGGGGTGCAAGTGGAACAGGCCAGTGATGAGAAGGGGTGTTTGGGAAAACGAGAGGAAGCAGAAAGGTAAAACTGATCTGCGTTGCTATTTCATAAAGGGCATGTGTGGGGGGAACATCCGCAGGGAGAGGTCTAAATTATTCCATTTGGGAAGCTCCTGGAGAGGGTTGGGTAATCCACCCGGCAGTCTCCTAGCAGAACTGACTTCATTATTGTGAGAAATCAACCCCACAAATAGGACAAAAGCTTCAGCCTTGAGAGGACCCAGCAAAGAGGGCTCCTCCTTGTGCTTTGGCAACTTATCTGGCCTTAGATGCAGGCAGCACCCGCTCTCCCTTCCCCCGCACTCTCTTGCCTTAAATAACCTAAATTTTCCATTCCGAAGGAACTTGGGCTTAATGTTTCTGGCTTGGTCTAAGCTGACTAATGGGAATACTGTCTCCTTTGCATTATCTTTTTAATGTATTTATAGACCATTATAATGACTCCCTGCAGCACTCTTTCCTCCAGTCTAAACCATCTCAGCACTTTTGTTCTTGCCTCTGCATATTTTTCTTCAGCACCTTAATCTTTTTTGCTGTGCTCCTACAAACTTATCTGACTACCAGCTTCTGGATCCCCCGACTAGATGGAACTAACAGTGAAACCTTCAGCAGGTCAGAGTGGCTACAAGCAGTGAGCATTTAAGGACAAGATGAGGACAGGTAAAGAAGGTTCCAGAGCAGTATCAGCCAATAGTTTTTTTTGCAATAATGGAAGGGCTCTGTATCTAGCCCCCAAGCACATGTGGCTACTAAGCATTTGAATTTTGGCTAGAGCAGCTAAATTTTTAATCTGATTTAACTGTAATTCATTTAAATTTAACTAACCACAAATGGCATATGTCTGGGGCAGCAATTCCAGTGAATGGGCCATTGAAAAGGGCAGAGCTTTCTCAACACACTGTGTCCAACAAATGATTGGGTGGTCAGTAAGGTCAAAGATGACTAGGCCAAATCCCAGAGCAGTGGCATGGAACTAAACCAGTTCTAGAAAGATAAATAACTATTTGGCCAAACTAGCTCTTTGGAACTTTGTCATCTAGACCACTGGTGTTCAGATGAGATTTGTGAACCCCTGAAGATGAGTGAGATGATCCATTGGTGGTAGAAAGAAGGTATAGGAAATTCTACTTGTGCTTTTGTCTTTAAAATTTTTTTTTAAAAATGACACCTTCCTCATGGATGCAAAATGAGAATGGTATCTGCAAGTAATTTATAAATTAAAATATATCAGAGGTAAATTGAAAACTATTCTAAAACAAAATTTTTATTTAAAAAAGAAATATACAGCGGGGAGTTGCAAGTTCAAGAATCTTTTACTGAATTGGAGTACAATCAAAAAGCCTGAAGACCACTGATAGCCCCTGTCTCATGTGGCCACGGTGACATTTATATGCACCATCTCCATGGTGCATATAAAAGAAACCTATAGTATTGCCACTGCACTATACATTTAATTCACATCATTTATCTCAGTGAGTCTCAAACTTCTGCATGCACAATCACCAGCAGGGCTTGTTCGACTGCAGATTTCTGAGGTCCATCCAGAGCCTACTGGATCCAAATATCTGGATATGAGGCCTGGGAATCTGCATGTTTTAAAAAATATCACCAGAGAATCTGATTCCAACAGTCGCTAGCCCACACATTAAGACAGACTTACCCGAATTAGAGCAGTATTTTACCCTACCAAGAAGCTGGCATCTGAACGAGGAACAGGAGAATATTCTGATTTACAAGAAGGGAAGATTTTTACTGGCAAATGAATTTGCATCCAGTTACTTTATATGCTGTTTGCCACCAACAGATCATGGGCAAACGCACTCAAACCATATTTCAGCATGTCCCTGAAGCATCCATGTGGATGAAATGCCAAATATGACTTTTGACCTATCGTGTGAGTCGCTACAGAATCAAGTGGATAGTTTCCAGCAACGCCATGCAGTTCAAAGCAAGTTTCACTCCCTTTTATTCATCCCCTCACCTTCCACCCCTCACCCTGGAATGAGGCAAATGATAATAAGAAAGCGAAGGGAAGGTTTACTTGTCCACACGTGGGCTTCTGAAACCCAGAATGTTAACCTCACGTTTGCATTATCATCTGCGAGAGGACTCATGTCAACCCCCTACCTCAGGTACTGAAGTCACTTACTAGATGTGGAAGACCTTTCAGGAACTACTCCTACTTACAGCGGTACAGTTGTGCTACCATTTGACCTCACCTGGCTCCCTTGGCAGAAGAGCATGGGATTTTAATTGTGAAAATGCTTCCACCTGTACAAGGTTGATTTTGAGCTTCAGTGCAAACTTAGTTATGGCTGGTCATCTCCAAACCCCAGTGAGGAGTGGGAGCGTGGAGTCTCAAGATGCGCCCCTTTCTCTGCGTTAGGTCCACAGGTGAGCACATTTTAGTGGATCCCTTGTAGGGTCCTAAAGAGGGGCCTTCGGATCAGATGAGACACTGATTTTGCTCTGATCCAAACCCATTTAGTGTCCTGTGGAATGTCATTTGTTCAGCCTGTGACTTAGTTTACCCTAGTGAAACCAGCAACACTTGAGTGTTCACCAAATATTTTCTTAGAAGCAGATGATCAGCACAACAAAATTCGAACAAGGGACCAATTGCTTACTTCTGAATGATTTCTTTACGTTTCTGAGCCAGGTATTTCTTCTTTAAATTCATCAGTTCGTTGCCAAGTTTCTCGATCTCATACTTATATTCTTGGCTCTGTGACTCATACATATTCAATTCTGAAGACAAAACCTAATGCAGCAGATAAAGCAGCATTAGCAGAAAGATACAAAGTGAGGCAACATCCTTATCTGGAAAATCTTTTTAATCTGCCACCATTTACCTGAGTGGAGTTAAAACGCAAAACCGTGCTCAGGTTTAGCAGGTAACCTGCATGCTTCCCGGTTCCAGGCCCGTGACCGACTGGACACCCGGCCAAGGGCTGAGGACATATAATCAAATGACACTTGAATGAAAGAAACATCATTCCCCTGACTAAAAGAGCTCCCAGCAGCATTCACACAGGCTCAGATGGAGGGTCTGTTTCAATATTGTGAGCAGACACAGAAGAACTCCCAGTTGCACAGTCTAAAACTGCTTTTAAAGCATTAAAAAAAAAAAACCTCAAAAAAATCACTTGGGAGTGTGATTCATCTGAGGATTATGGTAGGAATTATTCTGAAATCAGCCTGCCACTGTCAACTAGACATTCAATTTGTGTTTGCCAAGGTTGTTCTGCCAAATGTCTGTGACCTCTTTACTACATACTTAGGAAGATGTCCACCGTTTCTCCCTTCATCACAACCCTGCGACCCTTACCTCTAAGAAACATGGAGCCACCAATGTGCACAGGAGTCTACTGCAAGACAGGCTGTGATAAGAAGCCTGACTGCCCACCACCCATGGCTGCGTGTAACAGAGGTGAATGGTCTTAGGTGGGACTCGCGGAGGAATTTACTCATCCAGATGGGACAGAAATCATGCCCACGCTAGGTGTGCTTCCCACCAAAACTAAGCGAGAAAATGTAAGCTATTGTTTTAAGGGGCATGCAATAGACCACTTATTTTCCCTTTTGCTTTCTATTTTAAAGATTTAGGGACTGGAGTGGTGGCTCAGAGGTTATGGCACTTGCCTGGCATGCACAAGGATGAGGGTTAGAACCCCAGCACCACGTACACAACAAAGTGTCAGAGCAATGAAAGCCACATGAAAAACTAAATAAAACTGATTCTCTTTTTCTTACTCACTGCCCTCTCTCTCTCTTAAAAAATAAAATAAAATAAATAAAAGACTTGCTCAAAAGGGAGAGACTCACCTTTCAAGTACTCATTTGCTTCCAAACTCTTTTCCTCTTTATTGCCGTGAAAATGATTCTGACAACGCTCTCATGAGCTCAAGATTGTGGTCTTCATGTTGGAAGAGAACCTATCTCAACAGCTAAATGTTTAGGAACAAAGGCCTTATTTCTAAACAATGACTAAGGAATTTCCTTGGAGTCCAGATAACGATGTTGAGCTGTCCAGACGCTCCTGGTACCACCTCCCTGGAAACCTCTCCTGTGGGGTGTCCCACTTCATTCTGAGCAAAACCATAGATTTCCAGAGACAAAGGGTCAAAGTAACAAAATGCCCCATGAGCCATTTACTGCCATTTGGAGCTAAGTGAGGATGTGGGCTTATCTAATCTATACCCACCCTGAGGAAACAAGAAAATAATTTTCCATTTTGTCTGAAATATTCAGTTGTTTCAGGAAAAAAAATAATCAAAAATGCATTCCTTATGCAAAACTCAAACTATGTCTCACATTTAATATCCACATTAAATGAACATTCAGAGTAATCTGGAAATTAGCGTTCTAATTCAACTTATCTTTCATGCACCCTTTTTACTAAAGGGACGTGATTGTACAAAGTCCTACTTTTGAAAGGCTCCATGCTATATCAGTAGGGTGGCATCTACTTTACCCAGGTAAAGCAATGAAAATTACCCTCACTGGGTGGATAAGCGCTGGAAGTCAGCTGGTGGGTGCTGTGTCACGTGGCTTGTGTGTGCAAAATTTACCTCACACTCCAAGAACATGAATGCTCACTTAGGAGATAAAGCTTAAAACATTTTGTGATCACACATGATTTTTGAAAAAAGCTACAAAAGGCACATAGAATAGTAAACACCCCATCTCTCCAGCTGGGCTCTTATGTCAATCAGAAGGAAATTACGCTAACAAAATTCCTGCGTGATTTTCATTTCCCTTTCACGGATATTCACCCAACACATGGGCATGAAGCAAGGGTGTGGGCACCAGGAAGTAGCCTGTGCCTTCAGTACATTTCTTGATGGAATGGAATAGCAGAAACCAGCTGTGGAACAGGGGTCTGCTTCGGTTGGGCAGTGGTGTTAAATGTCTCCTCTGCTCCTTCCCTCCATCCAGCTCCTCTAAGCATCTTGCAATTATAAACATAAACCCTATCCCCTACCCGCCAATTTCCTTTCCATTGTCTTTATCCTCTTTCTTCCCAACTCTTTCCTCACATGCTCACCTCATTCTGGAAATGGAGGATCGTGGTGTCTAATGAGCTCTAAGAATGCTGATCTGGGTGGAGTGTGGCATGCGGGAGACCAGCTCACTGCGCCACAGCAGTGGACAGGACCCAGGGTGTCCACAGTGCGGGTGCCCTTCAACCAGCGAAGAACAGAGCCTGCCACTTACTTTAAGCTGCTTGGTCTTCTCCCGCAGGGTGTGCCGGTAGATCTGGAGCTGTTCCGCAGCCTCGGGGCCAGGCTGCCGGGCCAAGATGTGCTTCAGTTCCACGTACAGCTTCTCCTTTTCCTGGAAGATAGCATAACCCAGGGCAGGGATGAACACCCAGGCCGGACAGGGAAAGCAACTTGAACTACACTCAGCATGAGTCAAACCAACCCTTCCCCAGGGCCTAGGATGCGCTCAGTACTTGGATACAAATAACAAGACAAATGAATAAGAGAAAGACCCTCTCTACCTGGACATAGGATCACACAACTGAGAAGATCTCAATAAAGTATTGTATAGCCAGTGACAGTAGGCAGTGACTGTGACTGGAGGTTTGGCAGAAATGTCATTTGAGTTTCCCCTCTGAATATGAGTAGAAGCTTCCCCCAAGCAAAGAGAGGAAAGAAGAGCTCTTTAGGCCAAAGTTCTATGACAGGACAGAGGCACTGAGGGTCCAGCTCAAGCAGGATCACAGTGCAGGGGAGGGGACCTGGCTAGGGTGAGACTAGGTGTGTTTGGGATCACATCCTTTAGGCTGCTGGAAGCCAGGGATGAGCTATGACTGCATTTGTCTTTAGAGAAAAAGCAAAGGGCAGGGTACCAGTGCAAGCAGAGAATGAAGAACGCGGACCTCAAGCACCTAGGAAGGCAGGGAAGTGGAT
Source organism: Aplodontia rufa (assembly GCA_004027875.1). Lineage (NCBI taxonomy): Eukaryota > Metazoa > Chordata > Mammalia > Rodentia > Aplodontiidae > Aplodontia > Aplodontia rufa. The sequence goes on from PVKS010010203.1 coordinate 10,876, forward strand.
ATGGAGACGTTGCTGAAGTGGAAAAGAGGGATGTGGCACTTGATCAGAAGACAGGGAGGAAGGGGCCCCAACTTCTCTAACATGGGCCCCTGGGGTGACAGAGGGGAGGGATGGTGGCCATGGAGGCAGAGAGGCTAGAAGAGGAGCAGATGTCCTTCAGGAAAAGGTTCCTGCCAATCAGAGGGTGGAGTCACACTGAGCCCAGAGCCCTCTCCAATATGTGGGAGAGGAGCTCAAGTTCTGCCCAGTGTTGAGAAGCAAAGAGAAAGCTGGGTCAGGACAGCCGGATCTTTGAGAGAACAAGATTAAAAGAGGCAGATAAGGAAAAGAGACCAGTGAAAGAGAAGGAGGGAGAGCCGTGAACACTCCCCAAACGAAGAAAAGGCAGATGTTTCAAGCAGAGGCAAGAGTTGCATGGTCAGCAAGCTCAGGTCGGGTAAAGAGAAGCAGCAGAAAGTCTGCGTGGTGGCCGTCAGGACACCAGGCTGACCTCGCTCACACCGGCTGCAGGAACATCCGGGAAGCCAAAGCCACACCGATTGAAGAAAGTGAGTCTTTTCAGAAATGCGAGGATGTGGGAAGAAGAGAGATCTGGAAATAGCTTGGTTAGGTTAAAACCCAGGAAAACGAAGCAAATTTGGCTAATGTATAGGATTCAAAGAAGGGCTTCCGTAGGAACCCAAAGCAGATCAGATTTCCATAATGTAATTTGAACAATAAGCAACCAGAATTCTCACTGGTAGCTGAGAGTTTAATTGATGGCATTGTGTTTTCAAGTAGTACCCACAAAAAAACACATACTTCTTCCTAAAGCAGCTTTATTCTAGATTCTTGAATCTCTAAAGCACAATAATTTGAACAAATATTGGTAAAGGCTCATGTGTCTTTAGGCTCATTAGTCTTTGTATATCCTTTCTTCCTTAAGGTAATTACATTTAAAAAAACTATAAATATAAGCCCTCTCATTAAATGAAATATTCAGTCAAATGGAAACTAATTTCTACCTATAGCTAAGTAATCTTGGCATTGTCAATAAATAAGCTATTTTTTCCCATGGCACTTAAAAGACATAAAAAATAGGTAAAATTCATTAACTAGGCACCGTTGCCATTTGTTTCAGTTTTTCCTTTCCCTCAGCCAAATTATACAAACTTAATTACAAAGACATAGTTCCACCTACAGAAGAGCATTTGAAGCTTCAAAATGAGTTGAAGAGAACAAGCTTCTGGAGAAACATACTTTTAAAAAAAAAAAGAAAAGAAAAAGTCCTGCCACTTAAGAAATAATTCCTGAAATGATGAGAAACCCCAGAAGCCCACGCTGAAGCAAACCTGAACAAATAGAATTACAAAGTGGTGATCTTCCTTTGCTACCCGACACCTTCTGTCACACCTTACAAAATCATCTTCACAGTAAGTGGATATAGCAAGCAATGAGAGAGATATCAGGAGGTGAGTTTATTTTCTATAGCCACTTAACGCCTGCTCTGTTGAAAAAAATACCACTTCTGACAAGGCTTCAAGATTCAATTTGGAGAGGGTAATACGCATGTGGAGGAGCCCACGAAACTGTTTTGTCCATTTCTTTCAGCTTGCCTTGATTTATTCCAGAGTAGAAAGACTTGAAAATCAAAGAAGCTCACAATGACGAAGAGGGAGCAATCTAGTTTGGGATATGATAATGCCTCAAGCTGAAAAGACCATCTTACCATGAAACGTTTCACACACAGTCCCTGTGGTAGGTAGGGAACAGAGAGAGAGAGAGAGAGTGGAAGAAGCAATTATTGTTCCTTCATTTCATCGGTGAGCATCCCAAGGTCACAGTGGGAATTAGGGGAGAGTTCAAAGTCCCTCAACAAGTCAAAAATCTAGGTAGGATATAGCCAAGACTCGCTTTTCCCATACAACACTGCCTCTTGGGCTTGAAGGCATGCTATCACGCTGAAAATCTGGATCCAACTGAGCTACAAAATTCCTGAAGACAACACAGCAATATCAAAAGACTCAAACCAGAAGGAGCGATCGGGTTCGAAGCCAGCGTAGAGGGCATAAGAGGTGAAAGATGGTCAATTCCTCCTGCTCCTCATCCCACCACAGGAAACTTCCCTGCCCACGTCTTCTAACAGGAAGCACAGTCTTTTGACACAGAGCCGATGGTACTGTCCTTCACTTCCCATCTTATTTCATCACTTCCAATTTCTCCCCCAAGGCTGTAGATTGAATTGCAATGGATTTAGTCTAAAGAATAACTGAGCAATTTAACAGTAAGGGCCCACAATTATGGAGAAAAGTGAAGAAAGAACCATTAAAGCTGAGTATTAGTAACCCAGGACAAGTGATGTCCCTGTGTTGGCGGTGAGGGAAGGAATGCCAAATGAAGCTTCGGGAGCTAAGAAGTGGAACGCGGGAAGAGTGCCATGGATGGCGGGCTGGCTAGCATACACAGCCAGGCTTCAGTGTGGGTGAATTTTGATCCATGCTTGCCGTGGAAAACCTAACCGATAAAACCTAAGTGTAATCTGGTCAGCATTAACATTCTAACCATGTGCATCATACAAATTTTTATTTTGGAAGAACGTGCTAGAAATTTAGATAAATATGGAGAGTTTGATGGATTGAAGGTCTTAAGTACGATTGTCTTCCAATTTATTTCTCTCCTAACCCTCTACAAGGGCCAACCAAGCTCTTCAAACATTGTGCAATGGTGTGTATAATAACCCCATTTAGAGACAAAGCATGTGATTCTATTATAAAGAGAATCCATCTTATACAACAGAGACTCATTAGCTGTCCGATGTATATTGTCTCCATAAGCCAACAGTGGCAGAACCAGCTGCCTCATAATACATATCCTGTCCTTCTTCATTAAGCCACATCCATTTCTCTTTAAACCCAGTCAATTAATTTGTCACTTGGTTAGAAGCACCATATGTCAATGAAACATCATAAGAAAATCATAAATAGTTTATTTCTTCACCAACAAAACATTGCATCTTCAGTTTGGCATTCATTTATTCAGAGTTTGTTCATATTACTTTGTAGCACACTTCCCTATTTTATGAACAGCTATGCTGGAATAAAGCTAGAATATTAACACCAAAAAACTAGCTTCCTCTTTGAGTGTGCCTTGTGAGCACCAACCGTAGTATGTCCATCCTTGCAGTGATATTCTCTACCTAGACCTTCCTTCTCTCAGTTGGACAGACTGCCAGACACCATTATGGATTCTTTGGCTGCAAGAGTCTCTGCCAAGTTTTGCTGCACAAAAGCACATCTTACTGTCAGTATGGGCTTCGTACAGCAGTAAGAATTTAATTATAGTATTAGCTTCCAATGATGCTGCTTTTACTGGATGACAATAGTCTATGCAAATAAGAGTCCATGCTATGTGGAGTACTGTGCGGAGGAAGAAATTGAGGTGCTCAGAGGACACTTTTCCCTGCCAAGCCATGCTTTGACAATCATAGGCTGTTTAAACTTTCCCCTTTTGCTTCGTATCTTCAGCTGGAAAAAGGAGGCAGTTCACATTCAGCATGCACTTTAGCACCCATTCTTTCTCAGCTCGCCTACTCGAAGCAGTAACTGACTGAGAGGAACTAATTTATTCTGTTTTCATCCGAATCAGAGTTTGGCAAATGCCAGTGTATTGACTCCGCTCACCCTGGAGTCATCGATTGGCCTGGGCGAGTGTTGAGAAGAAAGGCCAAGCCCCCTGGACCAGCTGACTCACAGGAAGCAAGAGGCCCCCTCCTGACCAGAGATGCTCACATATCTCACCCACCAGGGCAAAAGCCACCCGCTCAGATGCCAGAGGACCAGGTACTCTGTCTTGCCTTCACGCTAGCCTCACCCAATGGATGCAAGATGAGGTTGATTAAAAAATAAAAAATCTAAGAAGCACTTCTCTTGAAAACAAAAACAAAAAAAAAAAACCCTGCTGCTCAGAATCCACAGAAAAGCAGCTTCTCAGCATGTCAACAAGCATCATGATGGACCTACCACAGTATTTAATCTTTATGAATTCATTCTTTCCCTCCAATTGAATTATGAGTCACTGTAGTCAGAACTTTTTCGTACCTACTGGACTCAGTCTGTGTGCTCAATAATTGTGCTGATTGCAATTATATTGGCAGCAAACTACACCCATTGTATTTCAGTAGAGTGTATATCAATAGCGTTACAGATAGATTTGTGCTAGAAACTTTTACTTGGATTAAACCATTGGATAACATCTTCCACCCTCCAGGGTTGGTGCAATGAGTCTCATCTCTGTGAACTAAATTTTCTCATTGTGTATATCATGGATATCTCTGGAAATCACTGGATGTACAACTTTGATTTTTTTAGCTAAATGTTGGTGGAGGTTTTCTGATAGTTCAAATGGTTTCAAATACTTTTTTCTAGTTCATGAGACTTTCAAATGTATCTGAAACCACTACTTGTATTGCATGTACACACTGATTGATATAAAGTATGACAAAATGAGCACACATCTTAAATTATTGTCAACTTTGACTTTTTAAATAACTTCCTTAATCACAGAAATCCTAATTGCGTACATAACTCTTTTCCAGTTTTTTAAAATACATTTATGCCTCTGCTTAGTTTCTGTTCTTTTTCACTTCCCCTATGTCCATTCATAATTCTAAATAAAAAGTTAAAGCTAGATTCAAAATTTTAAGCAAATTACTCCCTTACCCCATACAAGAGCAACTCTAGAACATTGCCTAATCTATCTGGAAGTGCCTGTTTTCATTAGTACAAAAATAAATAAATTAGAAAATTTGTAAGCATATTACATTTCTATCCAGTTTTAGAAAAGGAAAAAAAATAGTGGTCGAGGCCTTCTTGTTTATTGGCTTTATAACAAAAATGTCAGCTGAACTGAACTCCAGACCCATCTTATTTATGATGTCATGAAGTGGTAAAGCCCCCAGGAGAGGGTGGGAGATGCTGGAACTGGGGATGAAACTGAATTACACAGTCAAGTTCTCCATGAGCAGAGAACTAGCTGGTTACACAGGGGTTCTTGGCTCTGGGTGTAGATGACTAAGTGTTTGATGAGGCATAGGAGAAATTTGCATGCACTAACCTTCACCATTTTTGCAACAATAGAAAAAATGCTTCTGGTACTTTCTGATATAAGCAACACAAATTTGCTTGAGATCCTTTTGCAAGGGATTTTATTTCCAAAATGCAAATATACATATTTCTGAAATTTTGCATGAGTATATAATACCCTAGAACAGCCTGAATTTTGTTACTGGGGCTGCTTGTTTCACCTTTGAACCTTACCTAGCAATTGAGGGAATGTGAGGAAATTGTTCAGATTAAATCATGAGAGTGTTGACTTTTCTTAAAGGCATTAATGAAACAGATCCAAAGGAATTCAAGTCAACTAAGTATTTATCTAGGCTAGGTTCATACAAAGATAAGTCTTAAACTTTGAGGAGTTTACCAAATACAAATAGCTCATTGTGAAGAGTAATGCCAGGTTCCCAAGAGGTGCTAGGCATGATGTCTAGTATATGGGTAGGTTCAAAAATCTCATCATCGTAGAGATGATGGCATTTGGTGGGCCATAGAAAGGAAAACATTTCAGATGGATCTTGAGGAATATTAGTAATAATAATATTCACCCTCAGGGATCACAAGAGGTCTTTGCTATCACAGGACAGATTTAAGTCAATCTCTATGATGATTAAGTTTCTAAAATGAAGTTTCTGTGAACACACAGAAACTTGTCTCGGGGCATTTGATAATTATTGATGTAGATTTGTTAAATTGATGACAGATGTAACTCATCTGTCCCCAGAAAACTTTTTGATGACAGAATGTAACACTTTGACTTCTCTTATGTTTTGCTGTTGATAAAAGTCTGGATTCCAATCCTTGGAGCTGGATCATTGGATTCAAATCAGAATATGATAGGATAGGGAGGATGAATTGTGGATTCATGGATGGGGAACAGATTACCAGGAAGATGGGAATGGAGTCCTGCCCCAAACAAACACATTCAGGTGGATTTTTTTTAATTCAACTTAATTGGCTAATCCAAATAATTTTCCCCCTAATTGGAACAATAGAAATCTATTTTGCTTGTTGTTATTTTTTTTGTTCATTTGTTTCTTTTGGTTTGTTTGAAAAAGGAATAAACCAAGCATCTAAAGCTATATGCTAGAGCTATCTCCTTGGAAAGATCAGTATGAGCAGACAGTAAACATTTAAGAGATGTTTTGTAAACTAGTAAATTAATAAGTCACTTATTTTTAAAGAAAACAAAACTAGAGTTAAAGAATATGTTTCCAACTGACTGTTGTTGTTTTCCTTCAAAAGTAATAGTTTTTTTTTAAATGGGGGAGAGGGTCTGCAGCGGTTACGGTGCTTGCCTGGCATGCATAAGGACATGGGTTCGAAACCCAGCACCACGTACACAACGAAGTGTTGGAGCAACAAAAGCCACATGAAAAACTAAATAAAACTGATTCTCTCTCTCTCTCTCTCTCTCCTCTCTCTCTCTCTCACTGTTCTTCTCTCAAAGAAAAATATAGGAGAGGGGACTAAAGGGAGAATAAGAGAGGGTAAAAGGGAGAGTGGACATGATTGAAGCATGCTATATGCATGTACAGAAATGGAATAGACAGAGAAATCCTACAAACCCGTATAGTTAATATACACTAATAATTATAATTAAAATAAGTGTCCAACTTTCTTACATAACAAAAAAGCTTTCTTTCTTGTTTTTGTTTGTTTATTTTTTATTTTGACTTCTGAGAGTATTGGGAATCAAATTTAGGGCCTTATACTTCCAAGGCAAGCGCTCCACCACTAAGCAATATCCCAGCCCAATAAAAATGTCTTGATGGGGTTTTTTTGAAAAGAAAATTGACCTAAAGCTCATAAAATGTTTTTGTCTTCTTGACAAAGTTACAATTTAAACATAATAAGTTACTACGTATTGGAACAAATAATTAAGATAATAATTAGTAGTAATAGTAATAATTAATGCAAATTAAAATGATTGAGGTTTGTTGACACAACTAACAGCATTATAGACTTCCTTCATATATCTTCCTGCTGTACAATATTCTTGGAAATTTTTATTATGTAACTAGCATACTAAAGAACATATGTAGTGCATCCAGCTATAAATCAGCATAATAAAAGAAATGTCCATGATGAATCCATCACCCAAACTGAAAAACAGAACTCTACCAGTGCCTATGTGCTCCCTCCTCCACCCATCCCTACACACCTGTCACCATCGTCCAAGGGATGCATGGCTCCAAATCCTGCTATCACCACTTGATTTTCTCAAATAGTTCCATCACACACCCATTATTTAGGAGTTTTACAGAAACATATCCAAGTGAATCTAGTTTTTTTTAGGTTCTAAGATTTATTGAACCATAAATATTATGGTTATTGTACACTTCTGTTGGCGTAGACCTTTCGATATTTCATTGGGTGAGAATACCACAAATGACCCATACTCCTGCCAGTGGCTATTTGAGTTGCCTCCAGGGCTTTATTTTTATGAACTCTGCTGCTGTGAATATTCTTATACATTTTCTCAAGTTCACAAGAAAACAATCTTTCTAGAATGTACACCAAGGAATGGACTCCCTGCATCTTAAAGATACATGAATGCTCAACTTTATAAGATAAGGAAAAATTTTTTTTCCAAAGTATTTTATAAAAAAAAAATCCCACTGATCTGCATTCTTGCTATTACTCAGTATTGACAAGCATTCCTAAGTAAAGACACAGTGAAGCCATACCCAGACCCCAGATTCACTGGGGTAACAAGATATGGGTTGTTTTAAGCTTCTTAAATGTGAGGTTATTTGTAATGGAGCCATAGATGACTAATATGGGAAGCTTAACTTTTGTCCCTCTAGAACCAGTAAAATGGGATCTGTGTGGTCGTGTATTTCATCTGCCTGCTTCTGAAATAGGGTTGAGCATCTTTTTCACATTCATGCACCATGTGCATTTCCTCTTCTGTGAAAGGCATCTTCTCACACTTTGCTTTTCTGTTTTACTACTCAGTAGCCTTTGCTTTGTTGATTTGTAACTGCTTATACATTCTGGATATATAAAGTTTATTATGCTTTACTTTATTTCTCTTAAGGAGCAGACGTTCTTAATTTTAATTGCAGTAAGATTCACCATAATTTGTTATGGTTAATGCTTTTTGTTTTTCATTTACATACTCTGACCAAGTGTTTTATTTCAAAGATTTCTTTCAGCAGAAATGTACAAATTCTTCATTCATTTCTTGTAAATCTCCTCTTCTTCATCCCTGGATAATTAAACCATTCTCTTTTGCAGTGCCTGCGCTCACTCAGATCTGTATGATTTATGATTCGGGCATTTTCCTAGGATTCCTTGTCTTGACTTCATGGTGTCTAACATCTTTTGTAAGGCTTACAATTTTATTTTGCAATTACCTTGCAATGTATTTTCATCGTACAGTTAGATTTCAACCACAGTGGATAATACTACTGAAAAAGAGAGACCAGTGACATCAGATGGGCAGGAGTTAGTCACAGGATGCTACGGGGTTGGGAGTATCTGAGCAGAGACGGCCACCATGGCAGGCTCTTCAGTGAATACTCAGCTATGACCACCTTCACTTTCCTGAACAATCTCACAATGTGGGGAAATTGGACAAGGAATACCGGAAACGAGTCAGAGAATCAACAGCAGCATCTCTCAGGTATAGAACAGGTATTATAAAGGTACCAGTCAAGGTGCTAAGCTCACGCATGTGTTATTTCAATAATGCATCTCAGCAAACCTGTGAGCTAATTATTAGTATCTCTGTCCTCCAGACAAGGAAGTCGAGGCTCAGAAGTAACAGTGGTTCACCCCACTCCAAAAAAATTTAAAAATAATAGAAAGGGGCAGTACCAATATTTGAACTTACATAAAGTACATTTCAGACACTGAGATTAAAAATTTGTGTGTGTATATACATATTTCCTGCTCTTAACCACTACATGTACTCCATCTTATAGAAGGTGTAATGTAAGAAAAGAAAATGATACAAATAAAGGTATAAAAGTGAGGAAGTGAGGGTGTAAGTGTCCAGAAAGTGACCCAATCTGCCTCAAGCCCGCAGTGTGTGCAGGGGAGGTCATAAGGGATGTCCTTACTAGACTAGAAAAGAGGACTATATGTGTCTTGAAGGAGACAGCTGAGTTTGCTTTTAGTGATAGACAACAGAAAGCCCTGAGGGTTTCTTGGTGCATAATATATTATTATTATATTCATAATATGATATTATATATGTATTACATAAATTATGCATACTGTAAGACATATAAAGCAGAACATTTCAAAGACTGGGATGAAAATGCATACATGTGCAGAAGTTCTAGTGTTTTCTCCCAGCACTTAGTGGATTGACATAGGAGTTCCACTTTAAAGAACTGGTCTACCATTCCAGAGACCTGAATGAAGACGGTGCCTGCGGTGGAATCAAGGGGAGGGGACACAAGAGCAAAAGGCTGGAAACAGATGTGAGAGTATGTGGAGATGTAATTGACATGATTGGCAACTGACTAGGACAGGGGTGGGAGGGAGATGGAGGAGTTAGAAGAGACTCTCACATTTCAAGGAGCCTGGAAAAACCAACTACACAATGAATGCGCATACTTGGGCCAAGGAGAAGATGACTCAGGCAGAGGATGTGAGTAAAATTTTCTTCTCAGTACTAAGATCTGAACTCAAGGTTCTTTGCCTCTGATATACACCCCAGCCCCTGTTATATTTTATTTTCGAACAGGGTCTCACTAAGTTGCCCAGGCTAACCTCAAACTTACAGTCTTCCTGCCTCAACCTCCCAAGTTGCTGGGTTTACAGATGTGTGTCACCATGCCCAACAGCAAGCCTAATCTTTAAGAGCCAATAAGACATGCTCTTGAAAAACAAGTATTAAGAAATTGGAGGCCAGAATGCAGGAAAGTCTAGGAAAACCATCTTGGACTTCATCTACCTAAAGGTGGTAAATGAAGCCTTAATAAACAATGAGATATCTAAGAGTAAAAACAACATTCAAGAATATGCTCTGCAGATCCAGGCATGGTAGTACAGACTTGTAATCCCAGCAACGCAACACAGGAGGCTGAGGCAGGAGGATCACAAGTTCAAGTCCAGCTTCAGCAACCTAGCGAGGCCGTGAGCAACTTAGCAAGATCCTGTCTCAAAATAAAAAATAAAAAGGTCTGGGGATGTAGCTCAGTGGCAAAGCATCTCTGGGTTAAATCCCCAGTAACAAAAAGAAGAAAGAAAAAGCTCTGGAGAATGAATGGCTAACATCTGGGGAATAGGAAAAGAAGAAAAAAAGCGAAGGAAGACAAAGGAATAGTCAGCAGGGGGAGGAGAATCTACAAACTTCTGAGCCTTGAAATCTAAGAAAGGAGGTGGGTGTAGAGTGTTGATAGAATCAAATATGGTAAACCAAAAAGGACAAGGGCTGAAATTGTTTACTCATCTACTTAAACATACATTCTTTCAACCTGTCAATCATCCAACAATCTATCCATGTAACACATGCTGATGGACATGCCCAGCACTGTACCACACTACAACACTGTCATTGCTGCCACCACGGTGGCCCTCATAGTCATCTACCATGTATTAAGCAACTACTACATGCCAGTCATTTTTTATAAATTATATTCAAGCCTTTTAATAATTCTATAAATCAGTGAGCATCATCCCCTTACAGATGAGGAAACAAGTAACTTGACCAAGGACCACAAGTCCTAGTGTTGTGTAGCAAAACCAATTCCAAAAGAACAGACTCCCTCCTGTAGACTGTGTGGTTCTCGAGAAGTGGAGTCTGATAGGGAGACAGACAAATGACCCAAATTCATGCAGTGATAAGAGCAATTCTTAACAGTCATAAGAATCAGAGAAGAGGCATCGTTGAAAAGCAAGGCCCCCTGATATCACCATCACCAACAGAGCTCTACCTTCCTGAGAGCTTAAGAGGTTCTTCTCCAAGGTCATATGGCTAGTCCATAAGTTTCTTTCCCCTGAATATCTACCCTCCCACCCTGTCCCCCCACCCCAGAAACCTGCCCTCTGGTGATGTGTTCAGGAGCAGGATGAACTAAGCTATGTGAGAATTTGGGATTCCAGAGAGGGAGCATAGGGGCAAGCTTCATTCAAACCCATATTCCTTAGTCCTAAAAGGGCTCCATTCCTCAGTCCCTTTCTAAATTGTCTAAACAGGAGACCTCGAGGCCTCCTATATGTTCCTCCTTGAAATCTAGAGTAAAGAGTCAGCCCAGAATGTGGGGTTGGGGTTGGGGTTTTAACCTTGCATTGATCTAGTCACAGTCTTCGTTGGGTCATTCAAGGCCATCTTTAACTTTCTAGCATAATAACACTACAATAAACATCCTCAGTATAGATATACACAATTCCACTTATTTATTTTGTCTGGATTAATTCGTATGATAGAATTTCGAAGTCAAAGAGTTTTCACATTATAAGGACTCTGATATACACTACAGTCTTCTAGAAAACTGACATCAGTTTAAACTCTATCCACAATATGTAAAACTGCCTATTATTTCCCCATTTACACTAACACTGAACATCATTCCTTTGTCCTCTTGGTCATTCTGATAGACAAAAAAAAGGATAGTTTTTCTTTCAATTTTCATTCCTTTGGTTACTAACAAGTGTATCATATTTTTATAGGTTCATTAGTCATTCGTATTTCTTCTTTTGCAAATCATTTGATTATTATGACCAATTTATTCACTGAAGTGATCCTCTTTTTCAACTTGATTTGCAAAAACTCTTAATATATTAGGGATTTTGACCTTTCCCCTGCAATATTTGTTGTACATATATTTCCAGGAATATTTTTTGTCTTTACATTTTTAACGTGTTTTCTGTTGTACTGAAGATGTTTTAAACATTTTATGTAGACAAAGCTATCATTCTTTTCCTTTATGATTTCTGCCTTTGGTATAATACTTAGTCCCCAACTTCTAGATATGTACCATGGAGAGATGTTCATATACGTACACAGGGAAACTTGCACAGAAAAGCCATTGAAACACTTTTGCAATAGTGAAAGTGAGGGGGGAATAAAGCTAAATCAAATGTCCATCATTGAAAAAGTGGACACGATACAGATGTACAGTAAAATTATGTACAGCTCTGATGTGTATCAACCTATCCAGATCTCAAAAGCACCATGTTGAGTGGGGATACAGGGAAGGAAATGAAAAATAATGCAAGCCATATAGCACCGTGTGTAAAATGCACCAAGCAATCCCTCACATTGCTTGTGGATGCATCCAATTCCAGTAAAAGCACAAAAACATTCTGAAGGACTGCACAACAAATTCACAATAGACTCAGCCTCTAGGAATGGAAGGAAAGAAAGGAGACTTTGAAAGAGATACAAAGAAGTCTTCACCTAACCTGAAACTCTATTCACTTCATTTTTTTTAATCTGAAACAAAACATTAACATTTGCTGTTTGAGGTGGAGAGAGGATGTATGTGCTATATTTTTCTGCATTAACATTTTATTATAAACAAAACAAAAACATCATGAGAAAAATTAGACTTTCTCCATCACCAATATTATATAGAAATTCATTTATATTTTATTCTATAACTTTTGCAATATTTCTTAAAAATCTCATGCATAATAGGAAAGAGGACTCTTTATTTTTTCAAATACAAATCCCATAACCTCTTGCCCATGCTTCTGTGTTTATCATACTGGGCAACAGAGTCATTTGTTCACATGCTTCTACCTCCACTAGCCTTTGCCCATAACATAAATAAGGACTGTATCTTGTGTATCTTGTGTCTTTTGTGCCCTTACAATAAGCAAAAGACCTGGTACTCAGTGTTGAATGAGTGAGAGAATGCAAACAAAAATGAATGAATGAATAAATAACTCATCTAAACAATCAAATAATTCTCTGCCAGTACCATAAAGTGGCATTCGGATTGCATCAAACGTTCTCATTAAGTCAGAAAGAACTTAGAAGCCAACTAAACATTCAGATAATGACCATAAAATTGACCCATGCTGGTCAGTATGATGGCTGCTAGCCACATGCAGCTATGAAGCACTTGAAATATAGATAGTCTCAACTGATATTTACTGTCCATCTTAACACACAGCAGATGTTACAGACTCGTTACTGAGAAAAAGGAATGCAAAATATCAACATTAATAACTTAAAACTCATTCCATGTTGAAATGAATTCTTTTGAATAAATCAATAAATATTATTAAAATTAATTTCACCTGAATCTTTTTACACTTTCTTATTGTGGCTGCTAGGAAATTTTAAATCACAGGTAAGGCTCACATTATATATTTACAGGAGGGCGCTGAGAAAGAGCAACAGTGTTGCTTTGGACTGCAAACTACAGAAAAGAAAAAGCAGGTCCAGTTTTCACCTATGCTTAATTTGAATGCAAACCAACCAGTTCTTTATATAAATAATGGCATGAAACTAGATGGAAAAGCATGAGGTCATTATGCTGCACAGCGACAACCTGGAAAATTAGAGCTTGCGCAAATTGTTCCATAAAGCACTTAATAAAATTTTAGGGAAGTGGAAAATTGTGTAGTAAGTTCTGTAATGCAAAGTAGATTTGTTTCCAAGAGAAGAGAATGAGGTGGGAAGGTAAAGTGAAAAACCACCAAAATGGGGCAGTGGACTTCCGCGGTCACTCTCACTGTTTCCCTTGCTCGCCGATTGTCCCCGGACCAGCTAGTGCTATTTCAGCCACCCTGAGGTTACATGCTTTCTAATGCTGTCTACTCTTGACTGGAAAGTGGTGATTCCAGTGTAGCTCTACCGACACTACGATCCACGTGGTCCAGTCACAGAGGTGCTATGGTCAGAGAAAGTGACCAGCAAGCACCTCTCAACTATTGTGGAGAGGAGGATGGATATCCACCTCAGGACTTAAAATTCCCCTTCCCTCAGAGCGACAGCTGCTCTCACATCCTTGACTTCAAAAGTCCTGGAAAGACTCCTTTTGTGTGCCCCCCCTCACTGCTACCATGATTGTGGACCTCAGAAGCCAAGGGAACCGCACTGGCAAAGACAGAGCCCTGGCCTGAGCTGGGTGGAGGGGCTGGTGGTGACAGCACCAAGCCAGAGCCCTCTCCAGACAAAAGCCTATGAAGAAAAGATTAATTTTATAGCTGTGTCCTGTCCAAGCCAGCCAAAGCCAGCAGCCTCGAAAGAAAAAGCAGCAATTCTGCACGTAACCCAGCGGCTGGCGCGGTTAGCGCAAGGAACGCAGCTGATGAGAAGATCTGTTTTCATAAGAACAAAAGGGAAGGGAAGGATGGTACCTTCGTGGATGTGAGTTATTTCTGACTTAGGAGAAATTCAGACTGTGTGGGATCTGACAGAGAGAAAGGATTTCACAAGTCAGAGAGCCACAGTAATATTCAACATCAAGGAGGAATTGAGCCTGTTCCAAATCGGTGCCATTTGGATACATATCAGTTTCAGAAATAACACTGAGAGACCCTTAAGAAACAAGGACATTGTGATAAACAAATCTGAAGGATAGGGACTGACATGCCACGCAGACACTAGTTTTTTTTTTTCTTTTTATCTGGTTGACATATTACACCTGAAATTCCATAGCCAGTTGAACATGAATGTCATTTATTCAAGAGCTGGCTCTGAAATGCTCTAACTCCACGTCCCCCTCTCCAGATGCAGGCTAACTGATCCATTGCCCTCGCTCCTCTTCTCTGTGCCCTCGAGAGACCTGCAATCACTCAACCACCCACTCCACTCAGCACATTAGCCTCCTCCTGCTTCCCTCTCCTCAACCCCACAGTCAGACACTTCCAAGTGCCTCCAACAGCACTGTCCCTCCCTGGTCCCCACCTCTGTCACACCTGCAGTGCACATTGCCAGCACTCCCTCAACTGCTCAGCCCTCAGGCCACCCGTGCTGCTAGAGCTGTGCACAGTGGGGCTACTGCCACTCCCAGCTCTGAACATTGGCTTGTTCCCTCCCTCTGCTTAGCAGCTCTCTGTCATTTCTTCAGCACACCCATGTCTCCGCAGCAGATGCCCTCATCCGTCCAACAGAAGGCACCTTGAGAGACCCTGACCTTCAGCACAAGACAGTGGTGCGTCATCCACGGCACATAAAGAGCTGGCAGTCCTCGCCCTCTCGCCTGATGTGTTTGTGTGTGTGTATGCACAAGCGTGAATACACGCGTGAAGTCACACAGCCACACATGCCACACCGGCACCTACATGTGCCTACCTTGAGTCTCCTCTTTCCTCTGTGCTCATTCCTTGTACTCGTGCCTGATGTTATCTTGAGCCTCACCACCACCACCCTACCTCCCTAAAATGTTTACCAAGGATTAGAAGAGCGTGTGTCATTCCATTACATCCAGGGGAGCGGCACTGACAAAAAGGGACAGTGATCTTTAACGGTTTATTCTATGTGTTTCTGAATCATTTGAATCTTTTACAAGAAGGTGTTTGTGTTTTATGTGTGTTTTTAAATTTTTATCCTCAAATCTGTCATTGCCAAATGTCTGACACAAGTAACCTAAGTCCGCTGACTCCATTCTTTCGCCTCTTGTCCCTGGGCAGCTAGGCTTGCATTCCCAACAACCTCCAGAACTGGGCTCTCCAAGGGCCTCTGGGGTGACATAGCCACATCCCTTGCTTGCCTCTGCTTCTCTCTGTGGAAGCTGACAGAGATGGCCTGCTCCCCTCCTGAAATCCTTCTCCTTGCCCCTTGGGGATACTGCCTTCCCAACACCATTGCAAACTCAGATGCATGTCATGAAAGCCCTGCAAACTCCCAAATGAACTTTCCCCTTCCTTCTCCTAAGATCAAGGACAATAGGTTTGTCTAAGAAGGAACACATGTAAAGAGAGGCACCACAGAGAGGGAGCCTCCAACATGTTTATGCGTGTTCACATGTGAAATGTCCTCTGAACAGCTCCTTATGCACACTCACCAGTCACCTCTTCTCTACTTTGGGAGAAGCCAAAGAGGATAAGGCTATGCTTCCGTTTCCAGAACCCTCCATGGTGTAAGAGTCTTTCCGGTCAACCACCCTTTACATATACCTCCTCAAGGGCCACAGGACTGGGCCCTTCCTTCCAGAGCCACCTCTCTCAGCAACCTCCACTCCACCTCTACCTGCTCCCTTGCCATCCCCCCTGAACACGATTTGAGTAGTGTAGAGGGGTTCAGTGCAAGGACAACATTCTCTATGAGGAATTTCAAATTTCCTCCCAAGAGACAGATAAGGCAATCTGGGTTCAGAGATCCACAGTTGGATCCAGGCTTCCAATCTATGTTAGGAATCAGAGAGCATGAGTGTTAAGCGAGGTGGTGAAGGGGAAGGGTTTTGCAGAATGCCACTTGCCGGACAAATGTCAGACACTTCTGTCACCAACCACCTCACAGAGTTGCTGAAGATCAAAAGGGACAATACATGTACGACTGCTTTGTCAACTGGAAAATGCATTCACAACTTGTAATTATTCTGTGGTATTTTACCTTTAGCTAGATTGAGTCAGGTCATAGCAATATTGAAGGAAATTAAAATATCTGCTAATTTCTTTTGCATCCACATTCCTGAAACTGTTTATAAACTAAAAATTCAATTAATTTCCATCCCTTTGCCTCTTCTCCAATGAATAGAATGCAATAGACTTCAAACTCTGTTAACGACATGGCCAAGTTCCTAGTGACTGCCAATTAGGCCACCAGACTTTGGATTGGAGATCTGAAAGTCATCTTTTGTACCCTGCCCACAATAACATGGCTGGTCAATTTTCTCTTGTGACTATTTCAATTTCCTCCATTTCAATCTCCTTGAGCATTCTAACAAAACAATTCCCCTAAAATAGCATCCTAGCATTCATTCCATCCTGTGCCTCTTTGGTTTCCAATCCATAATTCCTACCAGTGCCCAAAAACCCAATATCACCTTCATCATTTCAATTAACTTTTTTAAATAACTAATATTCTAAACAAAGCAATATCGGAAAATAAAAACAAATCAAATGATTATTGGAAAATAAGAAGAAAAACATCCCTTAAAGGAGATATGATCATACACCTCAAAACCCCAGAAAATGAACAGAGGTTGAGGTTGAATACAAATAAACATGCAAGAATCAGAAGCTTTCCAACAGCCGGCAGGATCCAGCCAGAACACACAATGGGGGAAGATGCCTTTCCCACAACTACTGATCCCTACCCTCAGAGGCATGACTAGGAAGAGTGAAATGGGATGTGATTCCTAAAGTCCCAAGGGATTTTTGTGGTTAAAAAATAAAACAACAGGAATAAAACATTTGCAGCTTATATACGCCCTGTTTTTCCCCCGCACCACCCTGTTTGGTTTCTTTCTGTTTTCAGTGTCTGTGCATCAAGGTTTAAAGAGTCTCAAGGTCCAAACTTCAGCCTAGGCAGCTGTGGCAGAGGGAGCAGGAGCCCAAGAAGGAGGGTAGTGCGCGAGATGGGCCCCAAGAAGGGGATGAGCCTTACCAACCCTGCAGCTGTCATGGATCAAGCTGAAAACCAAAACCACCTTTGAGCTTCCCTGTTGCCCTTCACAGACTTTCAATCAGCAAGTACCCCACATTTGGTGTTTTTAAAATATCTTGGGTTTCCTTCCTTCTCTTCATCCCCAGTACCTGCCCCTTGGGCCCAAATTACAACAGCTCCTTAGCTGCTCCTAACACCGCAGTCTCTGGCCTCTGCATCTCTTTCTATCTTTCGCTTTGCTTTTACCGTCACACCTATGACTAGTTACCCATTCTGCAGGATGCGGACCAAGGCTGGTATACAGGATTCGCACCTCCCAACAGACCGCATGGCTTTCAGTCCAACTTCGCCCCTGAACAGCCATGTGGCCATGACCACATAAGCAAATCACTCTGAGTCTCAGGTTTCTTGTTTGCAAAATTGGCCTCAAGGGCTGGAGCGGTGGCTCGGAGGTTAGGGCACTTGCTTGGCATGCACGAGTATGCGGGTTCAGCACCACAGACAATGAAGTCTCGTAGCAACAAAAGTCGCGTGAAAAACTAAATAAAAATTTTTCTCTCTTTCTCTCTTTCTCACTGTCCCTTTAAAAAAAAAAACAAACCTCAAACCTAAATAATAAAAAATATTGAGAATAATTTAATTTATATAATATCCATAAAATGAAGGACACATCATGAGATTGGGCACACAATAATACAACAGGTGTTCAAATCCTATACCCATTACATGGGAGTTGCTGCCCGTAGTTGTCTACTGGAGCAAGTTCAATGCCTATGTTTAGTCTCCAAGACCATACTATTGGTCCCCAGTGGATATAACCAAAGGCAGCCAGCTGAGGAATGACATCCATCACATCTCCACACCCTAGAGGTAGTCAGCCCTATCTTAGGACTTTGACTTTTCATCTTCTCTCAGCCTAAAAATCCTTTTTCATTTGTTTCCAAATATATCTCCTTCAAAAAAACACTTTGTGTTACCTGCAGGGCCTTTCCTGCACGATGTGCTTCCAGAGGGCTTTTCCTACAGCAAAGCCACCACCACCAGATGAACTCGGCTCTTATCACTCAGTGTGTCTGCTTCTGTCCATGGCAATTTAAATCATATAAGTGCTATAAACACTTCAAGGTCCAACCCAACCACATCTGTGTCCCTAAGTAACCCAGTTCTTTACCTGCCCTAGCCTTTTCCCTTTGGTCTTCACAGCTGTCCTAGCCAACAAACACCTGTCCTAGCCAGAGGCTCTACTGCACAATTAGGCACTGGCTATTGTTGGTATCCAGTAAGATGTGATTAAGTGCAATTACATACTCACTAAATGGAACCACAAAGTAATGATCTAGATTTTCAGACACAGCTCATAGAGATTAATCTCATTTCTTCCCAGATAAACCTTCAGAATCTTCTAAAACAGACTACAAATTTCTTACAAGCAAGCACCAGGTCTTATCTTCCTCTGTGTCTCACAAACTTCTGGAGACATTAGTGAGACTCCTAAATGGCTTTTGGTGCACAGTTAGTCTTCGAAGCAGGCTCTCCTAATTGAAGGAGAGCAGGTCTCTGGAAGTATGCAGGATAGACGGATACTAGAGAATGATCCTAGATTATTATCACCTCGTGACAGACAGCATGCAGAGTCCTGTTGGAGGAAAATGTTCCCAATTGTCACAAGTCGAAAGTGAACCAGGTTTGATGGCCTCACTATAATGCTTAAAATGCTACATAGCTGGCGTCTGTTCCAGAAGAGATTGTGTGTCGGAAACTCAGCAAAGGTCTCCCAGGCTTATAGGCAGCTCCCAGTCTGTCTCCGACATTAAATACCCTCGCGTAGGGAATATACATTTTTAAATGCATGAAACATGAGTCAGATTTGACACCCATCTATCAAAGCTGTTTTAAGGATAATAAAATCAGCACAGCCATTATAAGGAGAGGGAACTTTGATGACCCACTGGAGATTTCTTCCAGTCTAAATGATTCTATAAATTCCCCTAAAATCATAAAAAAAAGCAGATTAAGGATTCATGTAGGTGTTTGCACTATAAATACAAATTAATTTCTGTTCCTGCTGCAATTTTTCCCATCCTTGTAAGAAGCACCTCCATCCCTGAAATATTTCTGGGTAAAACAGCAACAGAGCAGATAAGATAGTTAGGACTCCCCCAGGTCCTTGTTGGCAACTATTTTCTTCTAATTTCACAAATAAATCGGTATCTGGAAATGAACTGAATTGAATCTTGTTGCTGTCCAAAAACATTTATCACTGAAAATCTGTTTTGTTTGGGGAGTAAGACATAATCGTATACAGATTCAATAAGAACCTAAATGTTCCACTGAGAAATTCCTTATTGAAATTGTTTGGACTGTAAGTAATCTGTTTATTTCCTTTTTCAGTTACTAGTCATATTATTGCTGTTTGTTTTCACCAAAAAAACCCACAAAACTTGTTTAAATACTGCTCTTATAAAAAGCTTGACTAGTTTCTGAGATCAGAAACTTATATTGTTCTGTTTCTGGCTTGGTTTTTATGCAACTTATTTCAAACTGACTCTTATAGAAGAAACAAATCAAGTTTTTTTTTAACATTCCCTTGCCTGTTACATCTCAGTAACTAGAAATCAAAAGAAAATAGTAATTGGTAACATTTTTTAAAAGACTAATTTATCAACTAATACATTTTTGGTTCACATATCCAATATGAAGTCAGAGTCCAAAATAGAAATGAACAAATGGATTGTGTATCACATTTTCAAATGTGTGGGGGGAAATGCAGATCCCTAAGGAAATGTGCTCAGTTATGACATCACAGCTGTTTCTCCTATAAAAAGAACTATGTCCTGCAGCAAACTATAATTTCCCAAATAAAGGGAATAAAAGATTAAAGGAAAGAAAAACATGTCAGCAATAGAATCCAAGCATTGCAACCAGATGCCAGGCATATTAAAATGCCATATCTGACAAAAGATTAAAAACAAGAAATCTTGTCCCACTTGAATGTTTAAATACAAAGCGTTTCTACACAAACTCACCTAAGAAAGGAGACTGTGGCTTATTGTTGGAAATAATGGCCACTCATTTCCATGATCCTGGGAAGCCTTCTTCCACGTTGTCTTGGGGTTTGGCCATGTGACTTGCTTTGATCAATGGGACATTAGCAAATATGAAACAGACAGAGACTCAAACAGTGTGTGGACATTGGGTTTTGCCCTTTCATTCTGCTCTTGGAAACCCAGAGGCTGTCATCATGAAAATAAACCTAAACCAGCCTGATGGTGACGGGTGCTTCAGTCACTCCCATCAGCCCAGCCAACTTGCCAACACTGACCACCATACCCACAAGTGATACCATCAAGATCAACCTTCTCCTGGTTCACCCATTAGGTGACTGTGAAGACCAGAAGTCCCAGCAAGCCCAATAGAAGAACAAGCCAGCTGGCCCAGCCCAAATGGCCACCTGACAGAATCTCCACCTGACATATGATTATTGTTTTAAGTACAAAATTGTGGAATGGTTTGCTTTACAGCAGAAGTTGATACAGATGTACTCACAAGAGCATTTCATGAGCACAGTAGTTAATGTGCCAGCCACCAGAGAAAGGAGACTGCTCTAAAGATGGATGGGTCTAGGCGATTAGTCCTGAAACTAAGCTTACGTATAAGACGCTATTTCAAATGCCCTTCAAAAGTCTAAATCTAAAGTGCAACTTATTAAGTGCAAATATTGAGCTGTGTACTTGATAAAGATGGTTTTGTTTAACCTACACAAAAAGCTCATGTGAAAGATACTATCTGTTCTAAAAGTCAAGAACTGGGGGACTGGCGGGGTTGCTCAGCAGTTAGAGCACTTGTCTGGCATGTGTGAGTGAGCATGTAGGTTCAAACCCCCAGTACCATGTACACAATTAAGTGTCAGGGCAAAGACATATGAAAAACTAAATAAAATTGATTCCCTCTCTCTCTCTCTCTCTCATACACACACACACACACACACACACACACACACACACACACACACACTGTCCCTCTCTCTTTAAAAAAAAAAATTCAAGAACTAGGGGGCGGAAATAGTCAATAACTGGGGCTGGAGCCATGGCTTAGCTGTTATGGCACTTGCCTGGCATGTGCGAGGACATGGGTTTGAACCCCAGCACCACGTACACAACAAAGTGTTGGAGCAATGAAAGCCACATGAAAAACTAAATAAATTCAATTCTTTCTCTCTCACTGTCCCTCTCTCTCTTTAAAAAAAAAAAAAGAAGTCAAGAACTAAGGCTTAGAATAGGTAGGTAAATTGTTCAGGGTCACACAGTACTATGATTGAGTCTGGATTCACAAATATGACTTGTTCAAGAGCTGGATCTCTTTATTGCTGTTTCTCTGCTGGATACCACCCCATGGAAGGCTGCTCTCATCCATTAGGCTGGGGGGAATCGGCTAACCTGGGAGATCCACTCTCTCTTCCTGGAATCTTAGATGACCAGGAAGAGTAGACCCATGAGGCTCACCAGTCAGAGATACAGAGGAGTTTGAATGAACAGTGGACATGCTGAGTCTTGCCGGGGCCCACTGACCACACACCCACACACACACACACACACACACACATACTGAAAAGAACAAGAGAGCCTCAGCACAAGGCAGGGGCCACACAATGGCCTGGCCCACCAGCATAGGGTGGCCAACCCAACTTGCAAGACTTCCTTTCCCATTCATGGGAGGGTTGGGAAGTGGAAGGGGCGGGGGGAATCTTAGAAGGGGCCTGGAAAAGCAGGTGGAAATGTGGACATAAATTCATCTCTTGCTGTGGGTGTAGAAGTGTGCCCATGAAGAGGGCGGAGTCCCCAGGCTACTGCTCTGTTAACATATGCCAGCCCTTTGTTCATTCCACCTCCGGAATCGGATGTGCTATTTCTTGCATTTGGGACAGCTTAAAATATCTCAGTCTTAGCCCTTAAAATTGACATGAACATGGGGGTGACAGAAGGAAGTTAATGAAGAAGCCCCCTCTGAAAGCATCTGTTTCAAAATACACCAGCCTTACTGACCAAACAGGAGCCTGGCAATCGGCTATGTACCTCCTTAGGTTGTCTGAAATTACAAGCACTCCAGGTACTTAGGTTTTAAGGGATAAACTGGTTTTTAACCTCTGTCTGCCTAATCGAGCCTAACAGAGCCAATCTCTTTTTAAAAAACTTCTAATGCTTACAGGACTCCGCAGCCATGGGGAGTTGCTCCTGGCACATTTATAGAGAGCTACTGAGAGGGAATATGAGAACACATTTGATAATTGAGCACATTAAGTGTACCTAGGTAAGTGTGGAGAGGCACAGGTTGAGGAACTTAGTCACCTTAAATGAAGCTGAACACAACAAACATCTGCATGTTGAAATCTTGCTGCCTTTCAGCAGACCAGGCGCACTTCCCGGTCCCCTTTTCCTTAGGGCAACATTTTCTGAGGGACCATAAATCTTTCTGAGACTTGGTACCCTGATCTGATGAACAGGATTGGTGTGTGGATTAAGAGATAAAGTAGTAGCTCCTAAATGGAACATTTCTCCTCAGAGAAGACGGAGTGGTAGAGGGATGTACCATTCCCCTGCAAGTCTTAGAGACACCAGCATGGTCTTGCCAACATTTTTTTGACTAAGTGTTAACATGAAAAAGGAAAGTGAAGACTAGTAGATAACATTAATGCAATGTTTACTATGTTTCAGGAACTAGTCTAAATGTTTCTACATATATTAGTATAATTTCCCAATTACCCTAGGACAGAGGTGTGATTATCCACCTTACAGATGAGGAAACTGAGTTACCAGGGACACAGGGTCCAAGCTCTTGACTAATAGGAAGTAGTCAGAAGCCCCTGCTACTATTTCATAAAAGAGAGGAAGGCACAAAAAATAAGAGAAAACTATCTCCAAAAGTGAAACAGAGGCACAGAAAAGAAGAGCAATCCCTAACATTGAAAAGTAAACTGGTTTTATGCTACACAGACCCTGGGTGCTTGTTCTGTGATACACCAGTAAGTTATTCATTTGGGACCATATAGTTCTCCCTGGTCCCCAGCTCAGCACTTGGGAATCACACAGGGAAAGCACTTGCAAACCAGCCCATAGGTGTTAAGGTTGCCTGGTGTTGTAAGTTCATGAGCAAGGGGACCAGAACTCATCCGCTCAGAGTTTTCACACCAAGGCTGTCTGGACCAAGTAAGGCAGTGTCCTGCCTCTTAGGCCCTCTGGAAGTAGACACAGGACCACTCAGGACTTGAATTCGCATTCTGTTTTCAGACAGCCCATCTCCCGCCACTCTTTTCTTCCTCCCTGGCATGAAGGAGCTTGTGCAGGAGAGTGGGCATCCCCAGAAGCCCCAGGGAGAAGTGCTGGAGAAGCAGCGCTGCAAAGCCTCTGGGCAGGAAGCCTCCCCAACCCTACCCAGCGCTTCAGCATCCTCTGATTAGAACAGCAAGGCTGGACCAGCAGAAGCTCTTTCCCCCCTCAGCCCGTTCTCCCCCCAGCTACTCAACTCTGCTTTGTTAGATGTTCAACATGCGAATGAATGAGTATGGCTGTATGCCAATAAACTTGATTTATGGACACTACTACGTGTATTTTCACATGCCAGGGACAGATGATTCATCTTTTGATTGTTTTCCCTAAGCATTTAAATGTATAAACACCATTCTTGGTATGGGCCATATAAAAAGAGGTGGTGGACCAGATACAGCTGACTGGGGGTCATAGTTCCCAAACCCTGGTTTCTAACCACAGCGCTGGCATTTCTAAGCTATGAACTTGGACAAGTTTTTGTTTTCCACCCCTCCTCTAAGAAATTATGGGGTAAGTTCAACTCCTCCCGTGTGAAATGGAAACAGCGTCAGCCTTGTCTGGCTTTCCTGAAGATGGGTGCAGGGGGGCAAAATGGTCAGCGTAGGGCAGCATTCAGTAAGTGCGAGCCGTACCTGCTATTTCCTCCACTCCCCAAAACTCTGCAGCTTCTGCAAAATCCACCCAGGCTGCCATCAGACAGGATCGAGAACTATCATGCCCCTCTCCCTCGAAGGAAACTCTCTGATTCTCACACTAGCGTCCGTAGACGTGGAGAGTTTGCCCAGCCCCGAAACGTACCCCAAGCCCCAGATGCGCTCATTTGTCGGTTTCCTCCTAATGTTCTCAGCTCCTGGAGTTCAAGAGCTGAGAGCCAGAGCGTGAGGTTGTCATGCTCCTAACTATAAATGACAATGTTCCTCTTTAGCACCGACCGATTCTCAAGCATTCTACTAAGTGCACTATGCAATGTTTTCACTTTAATCTTCACAGGGACAGAAGGATGCTGTTATGGTTTAGGTATACGTTGTCCCTCAAAAGCCCATGTGTGCAACCATGCAAGAATTTTCAGAGGCAAAATGGTTAGATTATGAGGATATGACACACTGATATGGATTCACTGGGCAGTAACGTAGGCAGGTGAGGTGTGGCTGGAGGAGGTGGGTCACTAGAGGTGTGCCTTCGGGGCTTGTATTTTGTCCCTGGTGAGCAGAGCGCTCTCTTCTTCCTGATTGCCATGTGCTGAGTTGCTACACCCTTCGCCATGATATTCTGCCTCACCTTGGGCCCAGACATATAGAGTCAGCCAACCATGGACTGAGCCCCTGAAAACATGAGCCAAAATCAACTTTTCCTCCCCTGTGCTGTTCTCGTCAGATCAGTGAGGCAACAGCTGACCAAAGTGATGCAGATGAGATGCTGAGCTTCAGGTTTCAGAGAAAGAAGTCACAGGTGAAGGGAAGTTAAGTAACCAGGCAAGGCCACAAGTCTAAGAAGACACAGGGTCCCATCCTGGGCCACCCCACAGCATTTGCTTTGGAGCACCACAGCCTCCCACAAAGAAAGAGATGATCGATTTCTAGGGCCCCCTCCTTCTCAGACAAAACCAGTATCCTCAAACTTGGGGGTCTTGTGATGAAACAGCTTCAGTGCACTAAGGGAGACCTAGGGGTTTAAATTTCAGGACTGCCCATGCTGCTGGCCCTGGGCCACACCTGGAATAGCAGGCCTCTAGAACTCATGTCAAAAGTGAGTTTTCTCCATGAATGACCAAGGCAGTCTGCACATGATGAATTCAGTGCCAGCAGTGTGTCTACGCCATGCACCACAATAATGAAGCACCCTTGGTGGCAGATTGCCAAAGTTTGACTCCGTGATCCACAAGGTACAGGCAAATGTGGCCTTGGGATGAAGTCTTAACCTTTCTGGACCTTGTGCATCCTGGTCTAGAATAGGAAATAGTAATAATTCTTCTAGGGTCTCAGTGACAACTAAATGAAATTATACCCATGTTAAACATTCAAAGTGATGTCCAACACACTGTAGATACTCAAGAGATGAATGATCAGCAGGTCAGGAGAAACGAAGGCTCTTACAGGGAATCATCTAAAAATGGGCTACGTGAAGTCCATTTCCCCTGCAAAGCTAATCACTGGTGCTGATCCATTCATACCCTCCTATCGTTCAAGCCATTTTACAGTTAAGTAAATCAGACTTCTATCCAGTCAGTCATAAGATTAGAGAGAAAGTCCACTTGGAAAAGCAGGACCTGGAACCATAAAAGCAGCAGCAATTTCGAGTTCTGTTCATGATTTGTGTACCCAAGGGCCACGCCCATTTCCTCAGCTTCTAGGAAGTGTTCCTAAAGTAACAAGAACCTGAACTCTACCCAGGCAGTGTGTTCCCACCCCTCCTACCCCTCTAAAGCAGCACCCTGTAGTCTGTAGTCTACAGCACTTCTCCGCTGCAGGGAAGAGTCTCTCTGTTCTCGTCTGTATAACAAATGCTCGGGGTGAGATGACCCTGCAGCAATATGCCACCTCCCCAGGTGAACCCCTGGCATTTCACCCCACCACCTGGCGCACTGGTATTCATCATGTGCTCACCAGCATCCCCTGAGATCTGGCACTCAGTGTGCACTTGGTAACGGATGGCTATGATTAGAATGAAATTGAGGCACTGCCTTTTAAACAAATTATAGTATGACCAGGTCTTCCCATTACGAGATGTTCACTGGAACAGTTGGTAAAGGGAGTGGGGGAAGAACCAAAGAGAACTTGGTTGGGCAATGGTCTCTGCCTTTTCTCACCTTGGACGGATGGGCAATTTACAACTTAGTGAGCCCTTAAGCAAGCATGGGGGTCTACTGGCTGGTGGTCTTCAGGACCTGTCTGGAAGCCTGATCACAGGTAGCAGACACTTCTGGTGCCCGAGCATCTCGAAATTCGTAATTTTGAGCTGACATGCCTGGTTCACCAGAGCAGCTAATCAGTTCCTGGAATGCTCTGGCAATTTCTACCTCGAGGGTACACGGAGTCAGCTTTTCCACCTTATGCCAGGGCTCCTCAGATTCGAGAGTGGAGACAAGGGGCTGGGGCACCACTGAATGAATGTCCCGGGCTCCCTTTCCTTGACAGCCCAATTCTGCAGGTGTTTCTGTGCCATTCCTCGGAGGAATGCCTGTGGCAATGGGACTCTCCCCAGCTCCCTCCCTGGCTTTTCCTCTGCCCTGTCTCACTCTCCTGCCCCCTCATTTAGGCTCTCAGAGACCATCTCCCACCTACTGGGACCCAAACCCAGTCTGATTTGAGAGGTCCCAAACTAAGCCACTTGTGCACTGCAAAGCCTTGCTCATGGTCCCCTTGTGTCCTGTATAGAATCACAGTGCTTGTTACGCTGTGGTTACGGAACTAAGTAGTCTTTCAAGGCCAGGACCAAGACATTCATTCATCCCAGATCCCAGGTGCTGGGCACACAGGAGTCTCCCAGTAATTGTTGAGTGGACGCACAATCAGGGTGCTTCTACTGTGCCCGCACCAGCGGTAGGAAACCACCCTTGGTCTTTTTAACAATTCAGAAAAGTGTATGCAATAAAACTGCGAGTCATTATTAGCAAGGACAAGACGTCTAAAGGCGGCGTATCTTGGACTGGAGCAGTGGGTCAGTGGTTATAGTGCTTGCCTGGCATGCGTGAGGATGTGAGTTCAAACCCCAGCACCATGTACACAACGAAGTCTCAGAGCAATGAGAGCTGCCTGAAAAACTAAATAAAAATTGTTTCTTTCTTTCTCTCTCTCTCACTGTCCCTCTGTCTTTAAAAATGAGGAGGAGAAGGAAGAAGCAGAAGAAAAGCATATCTATCTTGTAGGGAGCCCACCCACCCCACCCCTTCTCCACTGGAGAACCCAGTCTCAGGCATCTCGCATTGCCACGCTGCCGTGTGGCCCGCAGCCTGCTTCTTCTCCTCCCTCACCATCTCCTCTTTCCCTTTTGATTCTTGGGCTCTGCACACCCATCAAGGAACCACAACAGAGAACTAGATCAAAGAAATCAAAAGGAAAGCTGATGTGTGGCTGCTCTTTCTATACACCTCCTTCCCCGAAGGCCTTGAAGCTAGAGGGGGCAAAGCACCCACCGGTGGGCCAAGGGTCACTGGCAGACTTGTTTCTGGAAAGCTCGTTCCATGTTCTTAAGCTTGCCACTAGCTAAAACTCAATACGTGAACATGAAAAGCCACGTTTCCAGACATTCTCAAAAAATGAAGGATTTGACTGCACGAGCCCACATTTGTCTGGGGTGAGGTTAGAGAGTCCTAGAGATGGGACCCCAGCCTCACTTTCTGAAGTCCCTCTCACACTCTCTTCTGCCTCTGAAGCCCCTAAGAGTGGCCATTCGGATTGGGATAAGCAAGTTCTACTTTGCTCTTTCCTGTTTGTTGCCTGGCCCTGAGGGTGAGAGTATTTGAGTTGCTTGCCCACATTTAAGTGCTTGGAAGAAAAAGTTCCAGCTGCTCCAAGTGTTCCTTGTATTTCTAAGTGCTTCTAGCAAGAGGCTGCAGCTTCCAATCCTTAAGCCATCTTGCCTTATGCCTGTCATTTGGAATGTCGTGTTGACGGTGGTGATGATGACCATATAATGACACCTGGGCAATGAAAAGCAGTCGCTCAAGGCACAAGTCTACCTCATCCTGCAGATGCTTAAAAAAGACTCTCTACGCCAGGCATGGTGATGCATGCTGGTAATCCCAGAGACTTGGGAGGCTGAGGCAAGAGGATCACTAGCTCAAGATCAGCCTCAGCAACTTAGTGAGACTCTGTCTCGAAATAAAATTTAAAGGCTGGGGGTGTAGCTCAGCAGTAGAGCACCCCTGGGTTCAATCCCCAGTGGCATAAAAAAAATCATTAATCCTGGGGGTTCAGAAGATATGAAGAATAAATGAAGGACAACAGAGGGGGGAGGGCACCAGGAGGCATGCCCCAGGTGTGCTTCCATTGCGTTTGTTTCTTTGAAGGGGAGAGCAGTCTGAAGGGCTAAAGACTACAATTCTGGCAAAAACACAAACGTCTTCATCTTCCCACCAAAGCTGCAAAATGAGGAAGTGAGGCTCAGGAACCATCTGCAGGGGAGAACCGTAAGCACACGCTCTTGAGTCAGCCTGCCTCGGCACACACAGACGTGGGCTGTTTGCATTGAGTTTCTAGATCCACAAACCCATGTGAAGCTCCTGCAAAACTAGAGTTAATTTAAAAAGACGCAAAGGCAACCAGAGGAATAATTCCCAAACCTGTCAGCTCAAAGTGGGAACTCAAATGTGCATAAGATATCACCTGCTGAGGGACTACCGTTCTTCCAACAGGTAATCAGTCCCTGAACAGTGTCAGTGGGTGAGGTGTTGGCGATGTGACAATCAACAAGACAGACACAGGAACGGCCTCTGCGAAGCTTGCAACCCAGCAGGAAACCATCATTAAACACACAGTTACAATGATTTCATGAATTGCAAGTGTTACGTGTGGCATTAAGGAGAAACTAAGGCACAGGAATGTGAACGACGACACCTAACCTAGGAAGAAAGGGCTACCTGAGAAAAAAAGCATTTGCACTGAAATCTAAAGAGGAAGGAGTGAGCCAGGCCAAGAACCTGACCACCTTGATTGATCCCTTACTAGGAGCCTCATGCTGCATCCGGCAATGAAGATAAAGACAAATTATGAAGTGCTCAAAGAGCTCAGAATCTAGTGGGGAAAATGGATTCCCATCTTATCTGCTGCTTGGAGATGATGGGTTCTCTTCAGCACCATAACACAGATGCAACGGTCACGTAATAATTATTCTATGGCTCAGAAGAATGCAACCAAAAAGCTTCACCATAGCAAAATGTCCTGTTGTGAGTGCCCACAACTTCTCTAGTAATTCAATAAAACACATGAAATTGAGAAACTGTCCAATCCCATGAGCACCTGGGGCTTTGCCAAGATAATAAGCCTTGTTGTTTGGGGAGACACAAGCTACTAAGGAATCTCATGGCAAGCACAGAGCAGCCCAATCATCCAGAAAAAAAGAAGGGTGAACATCAAATGAAGACTCCATCAGGAGGGATGAAACAAGATGCTGAACTTTGGAGGTTTGGAAAAAATGTTTGGTGGTTAACAAAGTTAATAATAAGAATAGTAATGTTCATGTCTTCTGAACCTTGTGTGCATTAAAGCACTCAATTCTATGAGTAGGTACTATTATTTCTCCCACTGTACAGATGAGAACACTAGGGATTATATCAAGAGATCTCTGTTGATGACAATAGACTCAGACTTAACCACCTAAAATCTAAAATCCACAAAGCATGGGCCATGCTAAATAAACCAACACATCCTTTTCATCACAAAGCGGAGTTTTCACGTGCTTTGATCAAGAGTGAAAATCAAAAGCTGACCTAAAATTATAGTAGTGAATAGCTACATATGGAGGCCAACCATTGAAGGATCAGACTCACTATACAAGGCCCGGCTTTAAGTGGCCACAAGAGGACAGAAGGTGAGGTGCTGACCTGGTGCGGAGAGTTGGGACAGACTCTTCCACATCAAGGAGTTACACCCTCAGTGAAAAAATATGACATAAACCCACCATTGGGACAGGAAGACCACCAAGAAATCTACCCATCTCTCTTCAGTTCTGGGTGGGAAAAATGATTCCTAACAATTTGAATTAATGGACCTGCCATCACAAGAGACTGGGCTTTCATCTCAAGTTAACCAAGAACTCCAAGAAGCCCCAGGTGAATATTTAACATAAAAAAAGAATTATTCTAAGGAAATGATATCTCCTAGGAGACCTGGCAAAAACAAATGAAGAGACATACACTTACCCTGGACCATTTCCAAGTTCCTAAACAAAGGCTTTCTTAAAATTAGTTCACAATCCAAAATCACACACACACACACACACACACACACACAAATCCACCATGAATGAAGTCAGAGGTCACAACAAACAACAGGGAAAAATCTCAAGAACTGCCAATAATAGAATACTCAGCTAAAGACTATGCAATATATTTTAAATTAATTGAAGACGTAAAGGAAGGAATAAAAACATGAGAAAAGATCAGCATATTTTCAACAAAAATCAGACATGTGAAAAAGAATCCCTAGAAAATAAAAATAAATCACTGGAAATAAAATTTCAGTGACTATTAGCAGATAAGCGCACTTGAAGAAAGAATTGATAAGCAAGAAGATAACGCTAAGAAAATGTAACACAAAGAAATAAAGAGACTGAAGGGAAAAAAAATAGATAAATAAAAATAAAAAATTTTTAAAAATTTAAAAAAATAAAGAAATAAAGAGAAGGAAAATATACGCATGATCAGGGGATGAGGAAAAAATAAGAAAACCCAACACATGACTAAGAAGAGCTCCAGAGAGAGGAATGAAGAGAACAAAGGGGACACTGTGGAAGACAGAGGAATCCCAGACTCAGAAACCGAGTAAGCCCTAAGCATAATAAGTACAATTAAATTAATATCAAAATGCATTGTGCTGTGGCTGGCGGCTCAGCGGGGTTGCAGCGCTTGCCTGGCATGTGCAAGGATATGGGTTCAAACTCCAGCACCACGTACTCAACAAAGTGTCCGAGCAACAAAAGCCACATGAAAAACTAAATAAAATTGATTCTCTCTCTTTCTCTCTTTCTCTCACTGTCCCTCTCTCTTTAGAAAAAAAAAAGTGCATTGTGCTGAAACTCAAAAACATCAAAGGCAAAAAGAAGAGCTAACTATCAAACCAAAGAAAAGGCAGGTTTCCTAAAAAGGAGCAAAAGTAATTAGACGTACGGCTGACTTCCTCAATAGATCACTAGAAACTAGGACACAAAGGACCAACATCTTCAAAGCTATTTCTATTTTCAAATAGAAAATAGGATTCCCAAGTAATGTTTTAACAAATACACCAAAATAAAAATATTTTCAGATGAGTTAAGGAAAGTGACAACTATCGCAGAATTGATCGCTGAAGAAGGATGAAAGGATGTACTTCGAAAGGAAAGGGACCCAAAAGAAGGAATTGGTGAAGAGGAGAATGAAAATGAAAGAACTGGGGGACATCTCGGTAAATCTGTACAAATTGACTTTATGAAATAACAATGATCACTAACAATGGGGACAGCAGGGTAACTGGCATTTAAACATCCCAACACCCTATGTAAGAAGGATAAAGAGATTGATCAGTTCCCGATGTTTCTAGGCTGGATGTCAACTGCACATGCTCAATTATTAAGGGAATTCACGAGAGAGAGACAGAGGCAGAATTAGGAGAGCATACTTAATGGAAACCAAGACAGAAATCACATGGAGCACGGAGTAATGGCAACTCTCTGGAAAAAGAAATAAACAGGAAGAAAGGAAAGGCAGTAATGGGCAGAGGGAGGTAACAGGAGGAGAGAGAAAAGAGGAACTAAAGAGAACCCGAGCCAATAAAAAGCAGGAATAGAGGATCTTTATAAGCATTAAAAAAAATCAGGATAAATAATACAAAATGAGAAGATAGAAAAACACCTAAGACTGTCAATTAACATAAGTGGACACACCAATAAAAAGATAAAAAGATAAAGATGGCCGAGCGCAGTGGCACACGGCTCCAGCAGTTTGGGAAGCTGAGGCAGGAAGATCTCAAGTTCAAAGCCTACTTCAGAGACTTAGTGAGGCCCTGAGCAACTTGGCGAGACCCTTCTCAAAATTTAAAAAAAAAATTAAAAAGGGATAGGGATTTAGCTCAGTGGTATTGTGCCATTGGGTTCAATCCCTAATACCCCCCTCCAAAAAAAAAAGTTAGATAGATGCACTGAATTTCTATCTATTACAAGAGATTTACCTAAACTATACCAACAATTTTTTTTAAAAAAAGAGAGAGGGACAGTGAAAAAGAGAGAGAGAAAAAGAGAATCAATTCTATTTAGTTTTTCATGTGGCTTTCATTGCTCCAACACTTCCTTATGTATGTGGTGCTGGGCTTTGAACTTGCATACTTGCTCATGCCAGGCAAGTGCTATAACCACTGAGCCACCGCTCCAGCCCTATACCAACAATTTTAAAGTAAAGGCATAGAAAGTCATAATTTCTTTAAAAAAATCCAACTAGTAGAGCTATATGGATATTAGATTAGTTTTTAAGTAAAAAGCATTATTAGGAGGACTCTTTAAATTTTTTTTACTGGGGTATTGTAATTATACAGTAGAAGGATTCATTGTTACATATTTGCTCATGCACACAATATAGCAATATAATTTAGTCAGTATATATAATTTAGTCAGTCTGTTTCCAGTGCCTCCCCTACCCTTCACCTGACCCCCTTCCTCTACTCTATTGGGGTCTCTTCTATTTTCATGAGATGCCCCCCAACACACACACACACACATACACACACACACCTTTTTTTTCTCTCTCTCCAGCTTCCAAATTTGAAAGAAGACCTATGACCATTGACTTTATGAGTTTGGCCTACTTCACTTAACATAAATCTCTCAAGCTCCACACATTTTTTAGGGGGATTCTCACATAATATTAAAGGAATAGTTCTCCAGGAAGAAATAAAATATGTAGGCTTTAACTCACCTTTATGATAATAATATAAAATGTACTTCAAGTTAAAAACAACGTAACTACAAATAGACAAATCCTCAAACATTTTTTCAGTCATTAGCCAGAATGAGAATTAGGAAAAGAGTAAATTTGGACAATATGATTAACAAGGTTGTTCTGATAAACAAGCAGAGAATTCTGACCCCTGAACACTAAGACAGTATATTCCTTTTTGAAACTCTAGGAATCCATTATAAAAACCAACCACTTAGCTGGAACAAAAGAAGTTTCAAAAATTTTCAAGAAATCCACATAATGCAGACCACAATGAAAAACAATGAGCACTCCATACATAGACAATAATTAAATACATACGTATTCAGAGATTTTTAGATGCATTTTTTAATTATCATAGGGGAAAGAGTGGATACTTTTTAAGACTCTCAAAGGAGAAGTAATTCTGAAAATCGAAAATATTTAGAACTAAATGAAAACACCATTTATCAAAACCTGTGGGAAGGAAGTAAAGAAATTATTTAAAGGATATTTTAGAGCCTGGAATGCTTGTATTTAAAAAGAAAGGACTGAGGGTGTAGCTTAGCAGTAGAGTGCTTATCTGGCACGTGCAAGGGCCTGGGTTTCCTTCCAATAAAGAAAGAGAGAGGAGAGGAGGGGAAGGCAGGTAGGGAGGGGATAGGAGGGGAAGGCAGGTAGGGGGAGAGGAGAGGAGACTGAGCATCAATGAGCAGAGTATCAATATTAAGGAGGTAGAAGAACACAGTAAACCCAAAGTATAAAGAAAGAAATAATAAAGTTATAGCCCCTGTGAAATATAAAAAAAACTTACAGTAGAGTTCTGATGAGACACGAAATGTGATTCTTTTTAAAATTTCCTAAATGGTGATAATAACAAAAGAGGCAGAGTAGTGAAGTGGTAGGAAGTGTGGGCTCTGGAGCTGACCACCTGGGTCGAATCCCAACCCTGCCATTTACCACTGCATGGCCTTGGGGCAGCTCCTTGTGGTTGGCATTGGTGGAGCCACAGCTCAAACCCTGAATGGTCAACCCCTCTGTGCCCGCACACTAATTGTTTCTCCCTACAGCAAGACTTCCAAGTTGCCCACTATGACCACACTATGTTCTTCTCAGAATGGAAATGGATATTATATCCCCATCTTGCAGGAGGGAAAACTGAGGCTTGGATAATATATGTAATCATGACACGATCAAGTGTCAGAACTGATTCAAGGACAGATAAACCCAACTGTAAACTCTGCCCTCTCCACCTCCACATTCATCTGTGAGCGAAGAAGAAAATCCCTGGTGGCCTCTAGCGTAACGATGCCCCAGAATGCTACTTACCACATACCCAATGTTCAGGGGAGATCTCTTAAGATGAAATGTAAAACAGAAGGGGCAAATGCTGCTTGTACACATCTAGCAATCCCTAGTCCTACCAAAAACAACCCAGAAGTTAAGATTACACTTGGGAATCGGAAACGTGATGGCCATTGCTCACATTTATTAGATGCTGTGGGTCAAGCATGATGCTAAGGCCTTCCAGTGCACATAGCATCCTTCTCCACAGCTTGTATTACTATCCCATGACACAGATTAAGAACCTCAAATACAGAAGTTAAATTCAAATAGGTACAAATCCAGAGGGGCAGGATTCCCACCCCGGCCATCTGATACACATTGCTAATTTTTTTTTTTTTTTTTTTTGGTACAGGGATTGAACTCAGTCAGGTGTGCTTAACGACTAAGTCACATCCCCAGCTGTTTTTTTTTTTAATTTTTCATTTTGAGAAAGGGTCTCACTATATTACTTAGGGTCTCACTAAATTGCTGAGGCTGACCTCAAACTTGTGATCCTCCTGCCTCAGCCTCCTGAGTTGCTGAGATTACTGATGGCTGGTGCTGTCATTCCTATTTACGCCAACCTCCTGGGCCCCAACAGCCCAATACATCAACTAGGAGCAGGGGTGCCACAGCCTTGCCCTGAGCAAGGTAGGCAAACCCTCCGCCTAGCACAGTATCTAGCACACGATGAGCCCTGATGAGGATGGGGGGCCGGGTGGGGGAGGCTGATAATCACGAGTGGTAAAAGACACAGAAGGTATTGTCTACAAAACGCAGGCCTAATCGCTCCAGAAAAATCCTCCTGCATCAGACCTTCAACGGCAGCTTTCCATTTCCCTCCCACGAACCTTCAGGAGGACAGATCACTGGTGCAGCACGTGAAGGCTTATTTTCAAAATCAAAATCACAGCACTCATGTTATAGAAAGATATGAAGGAAAGTATTTAAAAGGACCTGACAAGAGGAACTGTGGGGAAGCGAGAAAAGAAATGCGCACATTACCCGATTGTAATGAGCCTAGCCTTGAACTTAATTTTCCAGAATTCGTGAAATATCAGTGATCGCGGCATCAAAGAACAATTAATCAGGCTGCGTTTGTTCTCTATGTGTGGGTCGCTGTTGCCACCTACAGTTAAACACGGGGTATGCAGCGCTGCCGAACCACTTATTCTGAGAACAGAAACCTGGAGAAGGTGGCTCTGAGAAAACAGTTTGTTTGCTGAAGGTAAAAAATGCAAAAGCTGGGGATGCAGTGGTGGCTTGGGGGTTATGGCACTTGCCTGCAAAGTGCAAGTACACAGGTTCAAACCCCAGCACCTCGTACACAACAAAGTCTCAGAGCAATGAAGGCCACATGAAAAACTAAATAAAAATTGTTTCTCTTTCTCTCTCTCTGTCTCACTGTCCCCTCTCTCTAAAGAAAGAAAGAAAGAAAGAAAGAAAGAAAGAAAGAAAGAAAGAAAGAAAGAAAGAAAAGAAACTGCAAAAGCTACCTGAAGGAGCAGCTCTTTCTCAACCACCTCTTCGGTCTTGCTGATGAGACGCTTCTGCAAGGTGTGAATTTTCTGGATCATCTCAAAGGTACTGGGGTCGCTGGCCTGTCCACAAGGAAGAGCAAAGACCAGCTGAGAGATCATCGGTTTTAGAGCACCAAAGTCCCTGTACAAAACAATCGTTGCTTTAATGAAATCTACTGTAATGCCACAGAGCCAACACAAAGAGAATTAAAAAAAAAAAAAGCATGGCAGGTGGGAGAGTCATAGATAACCGCCCCCTCCCCAAAAAAGACGACCACAGTTTTCCTCTTACCTTATCTATGGCTCTAGTTAGCCAATATATGGGAAATGAGTGGGTTCATTCACCTGTAGGAATACTAAGAATAATTACAGCGACTGTGTGCGAGACCTGACTGCCACCATCCATATGCTGTACCAGGTGTCAGACATCTCACTGTAGCCACACAACAGCCGTATGAGACAGTACTCGTCTTCCCTTCTTATAGATACGACAACTGAGCTTCAGCGAAATTAAGTCATTTACCCAAATGGGTAAGAGCCAGAGCTGAATTCAAGACCTGGCTTCAAAGGCTGTGGTTCTGTCCCAACGCTCAGAGACCAAGCTCCAGTTTCCACAGGAATGAGCCAGGGTTGCCCAAGTCACTCTGCTTTAGGATCCATTCTCCTTTGGTCATTGTCACCAAGAAGATTCATCATGGTTCCTGATGGAGATGGCTACGGGGCGAATTCTGCTAATAACTGGCAGCAGAATGTGACCATGGTATCTCACTGTGGGATGGAGTTATCAACCGTAAGGCTCTGATGTCTCTTCACTCACTGCCTGTGTTCAGTCTGAACAAGACCTATGGTTACAAATTGATCCTCTGTCCTCCAGTCTGTGAGCTAAAGCTTCACTTTCAACAGTTCTGATGTTTTGGATTAATCTAACAGCTGAATGTTTTCAACTGCCTACATTTTCCAATTTTTTAAAATAGAAATTGACATGGAGTTAGAAACTTTAGAGATCTGCTTGAAAACACAAGGAATAAACTAACATGCTGGCAAGTGGATTTCAGATCTTCAGCTCCACTGCCCCAGACAGAGCCACATAGTGGCTGAGCTGAGTCGACACCGCACTTGGCATTTGAAGAGGAATGCATGAGGGTCAAAAGAGGAAAATTAAAGAGATATCGTTGACTCTGACTTAATGAACACCGAGCGACTCCGACTGATGCTCATACCTTGGGACTAGATGCGGCACACATTCCCTTGGCAGGACTAGATGCTATCAAAGTTCAGGCCTCATGTTTACATAACAATTTATAATGCACTAGCCTTAATGCTTTCTTCATTAAAAGGAATAAATAAAAACAGAAAACAAAAGCCTACTTGGCTGATTTTCCACCTTGCTCTGATCATTCTTGTATCACAGACTTATCTCTTTCAACACCCTAATCGTTCATTTACTGGAATCCTTTTTTGGCACCCACATTGGTTGTATAACTAAGGGACTAAGAAGGACTTGCCTTTTGCTGCTATTCACAGTGTTGGTGGTAATATCCACCAGGAACTAATAAAATAACAGATGAATTTGATTTCTCTCCCTACCTATAGGACCTTGGCTGTGTCCTCAAACCCTAAAAGAAAGGGTCTGGCTATCCTAATGCTAGACCTTTGAAAACAGGGCTAGTTCTTAAAACCATATTTCATGCAAGAATTTAAAAAAAGGATGCAAAGACCAATTGAAAGATGATTGAGATGCTGGTGACCACTGTAGCTAAAGGCCATCAGCAATCCAAGACCAATGGACAGTCAGAGGATAACTGATGGACCAAAAACTACCTAAACTGGAAAAAAAAAACTCAATTGGTGAAGCCAATTCACAGCTTCCACTGGGTCTTTTTTGGGGAGCAGAAAGGATTTCATTCAAGACTTTTAAAACAAAACTCCAATGAATTCAAATGGAGCATCTGGTTCTGGAATAACCCCATTTGCATTTCAGCCAGTCCTATATTCTAGGTGACAATTTGTAGAGCATCAAATTAAAGGGCACTTCTGAATTGTGCTTTAGGTTTAGACTCCTCGAGTGGGGTAGGAGAGAAGATGGGGGGCAGGACGCTGGCCAGGTGTTACCTCCAGCTTCCTCCATCTGTGCACATTCATGGGGTTCTCCAGTTCCTCCTCCAGGGCTCGGCACCGTGTCCGCTCCTTCAGGAATTCTCTTTGGGTGTGAAAAAACTCCTGCCTGAACAACACAAATTTTGTTTTGCAAAGAAATTCTCTGCCCATTTGAACATCACCCCCCACCGCCTTTAAGCTATGTCCCTAGTCATTTTTATTTCTTATTTTGAGAGACAGGGTCTTGCTCAGTAAGTAACTGAGAGTTCACTAAGTTGCCCAGACTGGCCCTGAATGAATTTGCAATCTTCCAGCCTCAGCCTCCCAAGTCTCTGGGATTACAGGTGTGCATTACCATACCCAGCTGAGCATCATCTCTTTAAATGGCTACAGACAATCTACATCTTATATAAAAAGTCAAAATTAGAGGGACTTCTGTGAACGCTGAGACTAGCCTCTCAAATCTGAGCAAGACATAAGTGACACCAATTCTTGGTGGAGCCCAAGAATTGCCTCCCCTCCACTTTAAACAATAACAACTTGCCAGGGTTAAGAATATTCATTCTGAATATTCATGGATTTAGAAGAACGTGAAGTAAATGAGGTGCAGGAGTTATGAGAGCTTCAGTCTCCTTTTCGGTGTTTCTAAATGTCTCTACATGGCAGCAAACAAGCACAGGGCACCTGACCACCAGCTTGAGGTGCAGGTGACTACCAGGCACCAGTCAGGGCTCCACCTCCACCCTCTTGCACCCTGGGATCACCTGGGGGGCTCTGTCAATAGTCCTTTGCCCTGGGATCACCTGGGGGGCTTTGTCAATAGTCCTTTGCCCTGGGATCACCTGGGGGGCTCTGTTAATAGTCCTTTGCCTGAACCCAACCTCCAGGGGGATTCTGCTTTTGTGGGGTCTAGAGTGTACTTAGACTTCAGAGGGTTTAAGATCCTGCTTGCAATTTTTTTTTAAGAGAGAGAGGGAGGGGCTGGAGTTGTGGCTCGGTGGTTACAGCGCTTGCCTGGTATGCACAAGTACACCGGTTCAAACCCTGGCAACCCACATACACAATTAAGTGTCAGAGCAACTAAAGCCATGTGAAAAACTCAATAAAAATTGATTCTCTCTCTCTCATTCTCTCTCTCTAAAAAAAAAGAGAGAGAGAGAGAGGGACAGTGAGAAAGAGGGGGGAGAGGGAGAGAGAGAGAGAGAACCAATTTTATTTAGTTTCATGTGGCTTTTATTGCTCTGACACTTGGTTATGTACATAGTGTTGGGGTTTGAACCTAGGGTCCTCACACACGCCAGGCAAGCACTGTAACCACTAAGCCACAGCTCCAGCCCCCTTGCTGGTAATTTTAACGTGCAGCCAGGATCAGGATACACTGAGTCAGGAGCTGCAAGGATATTTCACCTGGCATTCTGCAACTACCATACACAGGTGGCTGTAAAGTCCCAAGTAGGATCTCTGGTTCAAAAATATTTCTGAACCCTTAGGAATCTCTGGTTAATAGGACTGTGCTGTAACCCTTGGCTAAGCTGGCTGCCACCCTATCAACCAGAACTTTTGTTGGGAGGTGAGAAGCAGCAAGCACCTGCATTGACAGGAACAATGAGGACATTAATCTCTGTCCTCACCGGCTGTGAGTGTGTGGATCACTAATACTAAGCCATCACTTACTTAATGGCTTCATTTAAAGCAATAACACAACTTCCCCTCATTAGCAAGACAAACCATTTGAATTAACTGCATGAGGTTCACAGGATAGGGAGCTCAGAGCAAGCTGCTTAGAATTCAAAGCATATTTTTAACACTTCCATCCTCTGGGGTGTCATTGGAAGAGGGTGCAAAAGTATTAGCTAGCATGTTTGATGCTAGGCACATTGGATATGTTTTCATATGTTTTTATAATGACAAGTTCAATGCTCAGAGACGTTTAATGATTTGCCCAAGGTCACACAGCTTATTGGTGGCAAAGCTGAGATTAGAATTTATGCCTGCTTTCTCCCAATCTTATCAAGTTGTCTTCTCATTGAAAAGCAAAATAAAATCCATTGCCAACAACCTGGCAATATTGAATAGGAATGGGTAAAAGTTGGTCCTTTATGGACATCATAAAAACAACTCGTGGCTGACAAGCTTAGTGATAGTCCTGGATATCTTTCAATAGCTACTTAAAATGAACCCATTTGTCTCCCAAATGTCAATGGCAGTAAAGATATGAGTGATTTTCTAAGTCCTTCTTTATATTTTTTGTGCACTTCCCACATTTTCTACAATGAATTTATACAACTTTCATCATCTGAAATACAAGCAGTTCCTTAAAAAAAAAAAGCGTTGGTCCATCCCTGATAGTGGCAGATTCACTATTCCTGGATGTATTCCCTGCATCCGAATATCAAACTACCTTCTAATCCAATTAAATTAAGAAGCAGATACAAAGCGAGTCCTTATCCAGAGTGGTCAAGGAGACTTCATCTACAAGTCTGTGGGGGATAAGAGGAGCTACCGGGAGAAGGCCAGACCTTCTTCGGTTTCCTGCAGTTGCCCATCTAAAACACAGCAGTGTTTTCCCCAAGGGAACGTAGATCTCATGTAACCCAAGATTTAAAGAAAGACGGCAATGCACTAAGCTAAAGAAAAGCTGCAGAAGATAAATCAAGAGTGAGAGAGAAAATTTGGCCGCCTCCTAAGGAAACAGATTTTCAAGTAGTGATAGAATTAAATTTTCCACTTCTTTTCATCCCATATATAATTCCAAGAAAAAGACGTGCAAGTTACCAGGATGAAAATTAAATATTGCTGCTCCACCTCCTACGTATGCCACCTACGTATCATTGGGGGGGAGAAATTTTCCTGAATTGCAATTAGTTGGCATTTGCGATTTGACTTGAAATTTCGTTTTTAAAAATCCAGAATCGTTCTTTTAAATAACCTTTCCGCACATGCCCAAAACCCTTTGAAAAGAAATTAGTTTCATTTTTGTGACCTGGGATGGGCACAATGCAGACTGGATGGCAAAAGTTGTTCTCATTGTTTGCTGTACCTTTCATCACACAAAATCTATTTTTCCAATTAATTCGATAATGACGTTCAAGGAGGGGCTGGAGCAATGGCTCAGAGGTTACAGCACTTGCCTCGCATGCGCAAGCACGTGTGTTCGAACCCCAACACCACATACACAACGAAGTGTCAGAGGAATGAAAGTCACATGAAAACTAAACAAAAATTGCTTCTCTCTCTCTCTCTCTCTCTCCCTCTCCCACTGTCCCCTCTTTCTTAGAAAAGAAAAAAAAAAGACTTTCAAGGACCTAGGAGCATGAACACTAGGTGACTGCGAACGCTCGCCACAGAGCACCGTGCCCTTG
This sequence comes from Aplodontia rufa, assembly GCA_004027875.1. Classification (NCBI taxonomy): domain Eukaryota; kingdom Metazoa; phylum Chordata; class Mammalia; order Rodentia; family Aplodontiidae; genus Aplodontia; species Aplodontia rufa. The sequence continues at coordinate 52,661 of PVKS010010203.1, forward strand.
GGGTCTCCTGTTACCTGAGCTCCTCCACGTTCGCCACGCTCCGGGCAAGGATCCCCTTTTCCCTTCGAAGTTTCTTGATCTCAAGTTTGAGGATCCGCATGTCCTCCACCCTCTGGTTGTACTGGCTCTCGCCTTTATTCAGCACCGACTGCTGGATCTTGATTTTCTCATAGAGCAGAGCTAACTCGTCATTGCGCCGAACCAGCTGAGACCCCAGGATGTCTCTCTCACTGATGACCTAGAAAGGTGGGACGGTGCAGGGCCACCAGGAATTGAAAGGTCACCCTTTCAGCCCATGAATATGTAGCAAAGCCCTGTGTGGGCGCCACGTGGTCTGGGCACCGCGAATCACCTGCAAGACCACCAGTGCTGGGCTCCTCCCATTAGAGTTTGGGACCCCTTTGGAAAGAAATAGTCTATAATAATGGGACTAGCCCAGGGAGTCAATAACTTGGCCCATGAATTTGTTTATTGGTTTGTTTGTTTGTTTCCCAACTCAATTGTTGTTTTTGTTTTGGTCTGGTTTGGGTATTTGGCATTAGAGATTGAACTCAGGAGCACTTTACTACTGACCTAAATCCTCAACCCTTATTATTTTTAATTTTGAGACAGAGTGTCATTAGGTTGCCCAGGCAGGCCTCAAAGTTGGAATCCTCCTGCCTCAGACTCCCAAGTAACTCCAACCCGTATGTTTTGTTTTAATGTTTAAATTTGAACGTTCTTGCCAATTTCTACCACTTCTTACTGTTTTAGATGGACCAACTTCTCTCTGCCACGTCCTTAAAATCATGTAAGTTTCTAAACCCCAAACTACCTCCCAAATTATGAGATTATTAATTGCACTCGAATGTAAGGTCCCTGAAAGAAGGGAATTTCTGATTCTGTCGGCCAGTGTGTCCCCAGTGCCGGGAGGATTGATTGGTACCTAGGAAGTGCTCGTAACTATGCATCCAATGAATGAGTGACTATTTCATCACTAATCAGTGCGAGATGGGCCTCCGCTGCTGACCTCCTGATAGGGCTGGCATAGCTGAAGCAAGACAGAGGAGTCCTAAAAGGTGGAACTGAGCACTTGGGAGTGCTGCTGAGAATCCGAGGAGGAGATTCTACCTGGTCTAACTCCTTCTTCTGCCTCAAGCGCTCCCCATCGGCCTCGGCGATGATTCGCAGGAGCTTTCTCTCTTCAGCATCTTGCTTTTCAATGAAGTGTTTGGTCTCCAGGGCTTGTTGTCTCAGCTTCTGCAGCTCAGCCTGACAAAGAGTGAAAGATATGGACAAATTTCATTCAGCGACAGCACAAACCAGGACTACAGGGCCCGGGTTTAGATGCACAGTTACGCTTCCTCCGCTTTCCTTTGACGTTTCCTTGAGCATGATTTGATCATGCTCACAAGCCCAGCACACCTACAGCACACACACACACACACACACACACACACACATGCGAGCAGGCGTGCTGATAAGGAGACAGCAATGCCCATACAGTGACCGAGCTGATTCTGAGTCGTGCCCTTGAGGGATTCCTATCACTTGTCTGTGTACGTGTGGCAGGGGCTTCATTGGTATTCATCAGCATCGCATCTCTCACCAGGAGAATTCACTAGAAATAGAGCAGAGGAGGATATGCAGGGGTGAGGACAGGAGAGGCTTCTCGTACCAGTGCCTGTAATGGTCCTAATGCCACCGGTACATTCACTGCAAAGAGAAAGCCCACTGCAAGCAAAAACCAAATTAGCCAAAAGTAACAACTACATGTCTATCTTATGAAACAGCCTGAGGGCACAGAAAGGATGTCAAGGTATGAATAGATACAGAAATCTTAGTCCTAAGACACGTCCAACCTAGGAAAATTGCATAAGCCCAGGCAATAATTTTTCAGTACCTTTTTTTTAATCATGCAGTAAATTAATGTCACAGGAGGTCAAAAGAAAGTCACCACTGAACCAGGGTCAGTAGGAGCACTTTCTCAGAGAGTTCACACCAGAGTCTGGACCTTGAGATTCTATGGAAATCAGAGGCATGATGGGGGAAAGGTGCTATGGACTGGTAAGCTGTAAAAGGGAAATTGTTCTCATCAAAAGAGAATCTACTTCTGTCGCACAAGTGTTTGTTTGTGACCTACAATACACTAGAAACAGTACCCTAGAAACAAGGCTCATATTTTGCCAAATTCTTATCTCCATTAAAAAAAAAGCAAATACCTTGCCCAAGTGCACACAGCCGGTAAGTAGCAAAGCTGAGATGCCAACAGACGCTTTTGATGCCAAAGCCTGTGTTCCCTCTACTGTCCCCACCCAGTCATTCCCAATGACATCAGACCCACTGGAGACCATGGGCAGAGCCAACAGGGTGAACACACCATCCAACTGTGAGATGTGGGCCAAGAGAGCACACACGGTGGAGTGTCCACCTCAGCCTGGAGTTGAAAGGGAAGAACCAGTCAGGTACTTTGCAGATGACAGACATCACCCAAGTGGAGGGGCGTGTAGGGGGGAGGCATCCATCGGTCCGGCTGCATGAGCAAAGGAGGCAAACCACAAAGAGGCTTCTCGTGAGGCTGGATTAGAGTGCTAGGTAGGGAACAGCAGGAGGTGAGGCTGGCATACTGCTGGGCAGGACCAGGAAGGGCTTTGCACACCATGCACTGAGAGAGGATGCAACAAGGAACCAGAAATATGCCTTTGTGAGGTTCCATGCCCAGCCGGGAAGGACATGTGGTATCACTGACCAGGTCAGCACAAGAAGAAATGAATGAGGAGGGAGAGCTTGCTTTCCCCCATGCCCAGAATCACAAGAGAGATGACAAGATGACATTAAGGTTCCAATGTGTCAACAGTTTGCAGGTTGCCAGATGACAATGGCATTTTTTTCTTCAAGTAAATATTGGGACCCCCCGCTACACACACACACCCTCAAGGTGGTAGACAACTCCACACTTGCAAGTGTCCATGAACCAACCCAGCTCAGGTCAAGGTCTGTCTGTAACTCACGAGCACCGACTCATAAATGCCACACCTCGAACTTGCCCAAACAGCAGAAGGTACGGAGCTGCTAGTGAGAGATGAGCAGTGTGACAAATTAAATGACACCAGCCACTGTGATATAAAACCAAGGGTTTCTTTTATGACATTTTGTTTGTTCATTCATGAAATATGTTTTGGTCTAGGGATAAGCAAAAGGAAATGCTTATTGAGAAAAGATCTGGTCTAGTATTTACCACTTACAGGGATTGCCTGATCCGAAAGACAGGGAAGAACCAGCCTTTCTGTTTCTATAATCATTTAAGGTGACAGCGAAGACAGCAATAAAATACCTGCTTGGCTCCTGTTTCCTTTAATAAAACTTTTATTTTCCCATACCTGCAACACTCACTTCTCTGTCCCTAAGTGCTAAGAGCTGATCAGAATCCATCAGCAGAACAAAATGAAACCCCTGTTATATTAAAATGCAATCAACGGTGTGTAAAAGTATCTGTCTGGAATGTAAAACCATTGGCGCATTTGGCATTGCTGGGTGCTTTTTGCATAATATATCAAAATTCCAAGTGGTCTCCGTATGTCAAAAATTTATGGGCTGTAAACAAGATGAGGCATTAGATGCCAGCAGCAAATGTGAACATCAACAAAATACCTTGGGTCTAACACATTTAGCAGTTATAAATCTGAGCTGTCTCACCTAGGAAAGATGGGAACGACTGCTGTGTCCCCAGAAGCCCATTAAGCAGCATCTTGGATGGGACCTGAGGTTTCCGCACCCATCAGAGTGTCACTGGTGGCAGGAAGTTGTAACGAGATGACAGGACACACACTTTTATGCCCAGATGTAGGATTTTGTGATAGAACTCCCTACCATCTCATTTGGCTCCGGGCATAAAGCACATTGCAAGAGCCTCACCCACTCCTCCATGGACCACCTGAAGTCTTCTGGCCACAGAGCAAGTAGGCCATCTCTCTTTTATGCTCTCTCTCTCCCCCCCCCCTCTGGGATAACAGCTCCCCATTTCTGCCATGCTACAGAGTCCACTAAGGAAAAGATGTGCCACCCTGAAGCCAGTCCCTAATGTGCTGCTGAGCTCTGGACTTAAGAGAATTCACTGTTGAATTATTCACCAAGAATCAAAGTGCTGTCAGATGGATGCAGGATGATTGGGAAGTGACAAGACAGAATCGGGGACTTGTTAGGACTGGGAGGCAGACACTCCAAACCTGATGGCTCTTTCAGTGCTGAAGAGACAAGGCTGGGACAGTCTGGGTAAGGGACGCAGACACAGCAACATCTACAGAGAATATTGACATTCCGTCTTCACTGTGACTTGCTGGCAATGGGTAGAATCCTGAGGAGTCCACAGAGCCTGGTAGCAGCCACAAAAGGAAGAGGAACATAGAAGGAACAAAATTTTTCCCTTGAGGATGAATGTGGATGAGGGTGACCGGCCATGACAATTGTCTGTCACACACTTGTGGTAAATTGCGTTGTCCTGTCAGGAGGCATCTGAGGGTCTGGGAAGCAAGCTAGGGCTTGTCCCTCCAGCAGGGATTATGCACACACACGGCTTCATAGAACTCAAAATAATAAGATAAATGTCTCATGGAGCAACGTTACTAGGAAAACCAGCCCTTCCCCACATGGTGTTGGCTTGCAAACTTCAGACGCATGAAAGCCAGAGACCTGTGTAGAATGAGATTCAAATTCTTAAGCTGAAAAAGTCAAGAGGCTGAAACTCAACATTTGAGCTGCCATGTTTTTCTAAAGAATGTCAAGCAGGCTTAATGATAGGCCAAAATTATCCAGTTGGAGCACCACTGCAAGTCACCCTTGGATAACCTCAATTAATAGATCAGGCGGGCAGCCTTTCCCTGTTTCTCATTCTTGCCGTATTGGGAAATGCTGGGAGAAAGAGCATCCAGCTCCACTGTAAGTCCAAAGCCCGTGACCAACGACCCAAAGCCATCCTGGCCAGGGATTCCCCATTCGGAACTCATCAACTAGAGCAGCAGCATTTTAATCACCTTTGTGTCCACCAGCTACCAACTCTGCTGCTCCAGGGCCACAACTCAGGACTATATCACATTTTGTTTTATTTTATATTTTATTTTACTATAATGCTTCCTTGGCATGACATGTGTTGATTGAAATGAATATTAACTTTGATTGAAATGAATTAACTTTGAAATAAATTGAAATAAATTAATTTTAACAATAAATTTAACAATAAATTGAAATAAATTAACTTTGATTGAAATGAATATTAACTCCTGTCAAATGCTAAAGAATTGGAAATATTGGTCTTTTGTATAAGACACTGCTTATTCTAGAGCAGGATTTAGTTTGGGAGAAGATAATTGATTCCATCCTGGACTCCATTATAGGTAATAGTTAACCTTTCGAATGAATAACTATCACTTGGGAAGCAGAGATGAGAATCAATGCCATTCTCTAAAAGAAAGAGATAACGCACCAAATGGAAGCCTTGCTAACGCAGTCCACAAGGCCCCAGTGAAGCAAGGTTTCCAATGAGATCGCTCTGATTCATTCAGCAACAAATAAACCCCACCCCACTACAGGCTCCAGGGTGGACAAACAGATCCCCTAAAACTGCTTCTGAACAGGGGAATAAGGGCAAAGACTTGGGATATTTTCAAACTTACAAAATATATGTATATTTCTCTATAAGCAAATAAAATTTAATACAGAATTTTTTTATTCTTTTTCTATAAGTTGGAGTTAAGGAGATGAAAGTCTCAGGTAAATATATTAATGACCACGTCAATGCAGTAGTTCTATTTCCATGAAAACTTATCATTAGGTTGCCAAACCCCACCCATTATTAAATTGAGACTGTGTATTTCAATCTATGGCATCTTAGAATCAAGGAAATGTGATATTAAACCTGACCAATACCAGATATATGTTTTTAATATAAGGACTATATTTGAAAGCTAATATGTGCAAAACCTAAGGTGCCCAGTCTCTAATTTGTTGAAAACAGTTCCTGTAAGTGGCTCTGAAGCTTGCAGAAGTATTCTGCACACACATTTTAAAAAGAAAAATGTCTGGGGCTGGAGCAGTGGCTCAGCAGTTATGGTGTTGCCTGGCATAGGTGAGGACACAGGTTTGAACCCCAGCACCCATGTATATAACAAAGTGTTGGAATAGTGAAAACCAGATGAAAAATAAATAAAATTGATTCTCTCTCTCTTAAAAAAAAAAAGTCATCATTCTCTCTTTTTTGAATTCCTTGGTCACATGGAGTGAAGGGGAAATCTACTGGATCTGAGGGGGAAAGGAAATGTTATCAGAATCAGTGATGTGTGGAGTGAAATACATTTGGTTAAAGGATTTGAAATGGAGTAATTATTCCATATGTTTTCTCAGGAAGAATCCTAATATTATGTCAGTAGAAACACAATGTTCCAAACTAGTAGGTTTAAACAAGTATGTCTTAGTAAGATCTATGGAGACAGGTGGTCCCCGGAGGAACAGCTGCAAAGTCCTTAGATCCACAGGCAAAGGGAATACGAACTGAGCTCTGACACCTGCTTGTTAATGATGCTGCGGGCAGAAAAGTCACATGCACAGGAAGGAACAATGGTTAGGAGCAGAGACAAATTGTCATTTTATAGAAGGCACAGAGAGGAGCTGGGGAGGGCTGGGTGTAAGCACAGGGCTGGCTCAGGGCTGTGACTGTAAAGGGGTGTGGGGAGCTAGCTGCAAGCTCAAGGACTTATTAAGCACTTGGGCACAACCAATTATCTTCTCTTTCCACTGATGCGTGACAGCCAGCATCAACAAGCCCTTGGTACATCTCCACCACTCCCCTCCGCTGTTCCTAGGGGAGCCCTGACCTGGGGATGACAGGGCTCGTCCTCCTAATGCCGCTCCAGGGTAGGCTGGGGACACTGGCAGTTAAGACCACAGGTGGCCTGGGTCGTCATCCCCACCCCTTGCTGCCCCCAGTGTGGTGAGGGCTGTCTCCTGCAGGTCAGTGGACCTGGCCCGGTGGGTGCGTCTATTGCAAGGTCTGTACCTTCAGTGTCTCCTTCTCCTTTTCAATTCGCTGCTGCTCCAGATGCAGCTTCACCAACGCAGACTCTTTGGCAGAGATTTCTTCTTTCAGCTGATCTACCTGATGGGTCATAATCTTTAACTTTCTCTTCATTTCTGTTATTTCATCCTAATCAAAAAGAAAGGAGAAAGGTTAGAAAGTGAATTAAACAGACATCATCGTCATCCCTGTGGAAGATCAAGACAAATTCAAGAGTTACTAAAGGAAGCCTCCCAAAACAATGGTCTCTTGACCAATTATGACTGGGCTATTTCTTTGTGTCTGATGTCTATCACTTTCAAGGACATCGATAACTCAAAATAAGGGACTGGAGTGGTAGCTCAGCCGTTACAGCACTTGCCTGGCATGCGCCAAGACGCAGGTTGGAGCTCCTTCACCACGCACACAACGAAGTGTCAAGCAGCGAAAGCCCATGATAAACTAAATAAAACTGATTCTCTCTCACTGCCCCTCTTATTAAAAAAAAACTCAAAATATTATGATATATACAAAGTTTACATAATGAAACTCAATGTCTCTCTCTCACACACACACACACCCTTTATTTCTCATTTTACTAAAGAAACTGGAAGCACAACAAAAATTAAAATATTTCAAAGCAAAATTCTGCCATTAAATAAGTGTCTGCTGCCGCCCTCTGAGTCAACTTGGTAGCTATTGGCAGTTTAAAAATTACATAATAATTAAAAGTAGAACCGTGATCTCTGCGTCCTAGGAAACTGTGTCATTTCCATTTCAAACAACCCGAGGGTTCTGCACAAATTGGCCTTCTTTTCCAGGTGAATTACCCAGGACCGCTTCTTAATCTCGTCTTAACTCCTGCCATGAAGGCCGGAAAGGCTCTTGTAACCCAGGGTGGACTGGAATGAAGATACAAAAACATGAATGCATTCTTTACCTGCGCTTCAACCAGGTTTTTGCTGTACAGGTTCCTGTCTGACCTCACAGCTTCGTACAGGTTCTGTTGCTGTTTTAATTTAGTCTCCGATTCAGCTATTTTTTTCCTATAGTCAAAAATCTGCATTTCACGGACTTTTATGTCTTCCATGTTCATGAGGACCTAGAGGAAACAGAAGTGCATGAGTATGGTTGAACAGCCCATCTGTGCTTACGGACTTGGGACAAACGGAGTGGGGACGCCAACAATCAGAAAGTCTGACTGCAACAATAATCCCGGCAGCACAACACAAAAATTCAGCCCAGCTGATTAGGTGCAAAATGTATCTTGTCCACACTGCAGTTCTGCTCAATTAGAAAGACTTAACACAGTTATTTTGGGATCACTAGAGAGAGAGAGAG
>PVKS010010204.1:0-32230 GCA_004027875.1 Aplodontia rufa
TGGTGCTGGGGTTTGAACTTTCGTACGCCAGGCAAGCGCCGTAACCGCTGAAACACCACTCCATCCTTGAGGATTCCAATTTCAAGGCCAGCCTGGACAAATTAGTGAAACTTTGTCTCAAAGTAAAATAAAAAGGACTGTGAACAGAGCTGAATGGATGAGCACCCAAGTTCGGAGAGCAAATTTGCTCTTTTTCAGCAGGCAGTTTCCTTACCAAGAATCCAACCCTGCTGATCTCAGACTTCAAAACCTCTAGAAATTTTGAGAAATATATTTTTATTGTTTAAACTGCTCAATTTATGGAACTGTGTTATTTACAGTAACCCAAACTAAGATTGCTACCAAAGAAAAACAAGTTCCAATAACTAAACATACCATTAGGAAGCAGATTAACATACTAAGAAATTGCTTCTTACATTATTAATAAACTCATTACTAGTTGGTTGATTTCCCCAGAATCATGACACATGTAATGACACCACTTTAATTTATTGGTTTGAGGATTCTCTATCATAATGGAGTGTGTTATGTGTGTGTTTTCTTTCCTTTTCTCATTTTTTAAAAAAGCAGCAGTAAGATTTCCTTTTGTATTTACCTGGAGGTCATTTTGGGGATTCCAGTCTGAATCGAAGATGATGCAGGTATCAGCAGCAGTGAGGTTAATGCCTAGCCCTCCAGCCCTTGTACACAGAAGGAAAACAAACCTATCGGAATCAGGTTTGGAGAACCTGTCAATAGCTGCCTGGCGGAGGTTCCCTCTCACTCGGCCATCAATCCTCTCATATGGGTACCTAGAAAATATTAACAAGGAGCCTGACAAACTGCTACAATATGCTTGCTCCTTTTTTTATTGTTAAGTATCCTAACATGGACTAAATATTAACAGAAAAATATGATTTAGCAGAAATAACTTCACAGTAAATAGATTCTTGTAGCTTTTTATACAATTTGCTGAAACCTCAAAGATTATATTTTACTTCCTCTTCACGGTGACAGATCTAAACTCTAAAAATAGCTGACCCTTGTAACAGTAAGATAACAATTTTAAGTAAGAACTGTACTCTAGTAAAATAAAACCAAAGGAGAAAAAACTGCTCACAAAAAATATGCTGCGTTGGCCTGTATCATCATATAAAATAATTTTATGTAAAACTTAAGCTTTGAAGAGGAGATGTGACACATTCTTTCCATTCTATCACCTTTATCATAAATGTCACTGCCAGGTGAACCACTCGGCACCCATGTAGGGCCAATTTTTCTTTCCTCTTTGTTATTCTGCCACTGTGGCCCTCACCGTCTCTGAATGAGGTAGTCCTCCAGTATGTCCAAGCAGCGCACCATCTGGGAAAAGATAAGCACCCTGTGGCCACCAGCCTTCAGTTTTGGCAGCAGCTTGTCAATCAGCACTAGCTTGCCAGCAGCCTGGATCATTGCCTGGAGCTGAAAATCTGGAGACTCTGCACTGTGTGTTTCTTTAAACTCTTCCAAAATTTTCTCTTCAGCACCTGCAGAGATTGGACAGCATAAGTGAATACGGTAAAAGGTTTTTATTGCTAAAAACAATGAATTTGCCTTCAAAATCCACCGCAAACTGTAGCAACCAGAACACCACACTTTTGTTTACGAATAAGAATCCATCCACTTACGCAAAGTTGGGTCTACACAAAATTATGGCTGTACAAAAAGCGATCCCAAAGTTTTAAGCACAACACATTGAGGCATTTAGGGGGAAGACCACATTTTCCAACAAACAAATGTTTGCTGTGTGTAAAAACTGAATTTCAACAACAGACTGTCAAACCAGAAGTGGTAGAAACAAGCCAGGGGCCAGATACCTACAGAAAAATTGGAACCTAAATTGCTAAAGAAATGAAGAACTGTTTACTAGTTGAATATAAACACAAACAGCAAAATCTGTTCTGCAACTAAGAAACAAAAGGATGGAGTTCCAACAATCAAAGCGCAAGGGCAGTAGCTTTGGTCTAGAATCCCATATTAATATCATTGTAAGGGCTACAAAAAGAGAAGCTCATTTTCTGGCTACTCCTTAGGGATTTTTGTGGGGAAGCTGAGCACACATGTACAACTGCAATCTCTAAATCTCCCTCCATATTTAGTCCTATCTGATACTTTTCTAAAATACAAAAATTTCATTGTGAACGACCCCAATCTTTTAATGCTAAAAACAAACACTAAAATTAAAACATCCTCCAAGTGTTTAATGTAAGACTTCCAGGCTTAACCCTCTTCCTGGACTTTTTGCCTGTTCAACGCCTTGGGTGCATTAGAGAGAGGTCTCCAGAAAATGACTTCTCCCTAAGGAAGATGCTCCATCACTTCCTCTCCTTACTGTCCACTGCCCACGTTTATTCAGGAAGCAGCAGATGAAGCTTTAAGTTCTTAGGTGGCTAGAATGGAAGTGGACAGACAGTGCTAGCAGCCTCTGACTTGGGTTAAAAGAGCGCAGCCGCCATAGTCAGCTCTCTCTCCCTCACTGAGGAGATGAGCTCACCTGTTCTTCAGAAAATACAACAAACACATGAATCCAATGGGAGCCTTTCCCAGCCTTAAACTGTGCCAGAAACTTTAAACTACACTTCCTACCACTGGCTTTAAACATGTGAACTAAAGAAACACAGGCTGGAGCGGTGGCTCAGCAGTTAGGGTGCCTGCCCAGCATGCGCGAGTACGCGAGTTCAAACCCCAGCACCATGTACACAATGAAGTTTTGGAGCAACGAAAGCAACATGAAAAACTAAATAAAAATTGTTTCTCTCTCTCTGTCTCTCTCTTAAAAAGAAAAAAGAAAGATAGAAAAAAAGAAACACAGGATGGGGGACACATAAACCTCAAAAGGGTTTTAAAAGTTGAGACAGGTCATCACAACCACGCAGAGGATACTTCCTGCAAAAAGCACAAGATGTAACAAAAGAATAGCTGATTTCCATTTTAAAGTTGCTTGTGGAACTCGCCTTATGACATGGTCATAAGGAGAAATGTGGTGTTTAATTGTGAATCAACAAGGAATTCACTGAGAACATTAAAGTCACTTAATGTTTTATAAACCAGTGCCCTCCACAAAGCACCACCCTCCATCATGAGTACTGGCCCCCACACTCTCTCCACATGAATAAAGCTAATATTCTGCATTTTTCTGAAAGCATGGAAAAAGAGCAAGGACTTCTACTAAGAAAATGAAAAACACAAAATGCTATTTTAAGAGCACCAGAAAAAATATTTTTTCTTTTCTTTTCTTTTTTTTTTTTTTAAGAGAGAAGGACAGTGAGAGTGAGAGAGAATTTTTATTCAGTTTTTCACATGGCTTAAGTTGCTTTGACACTTAGTTGTGTACATGAGTTGCTGGAGTTTGAACCCGTGTACTTGTGCATGCCGGGCAAGCGCTGTAACCACCGAGCCACCGCTCCAGCCCCAGAAAAAATATTCTTGAATGAAGTTAAACGATGTTTTTCAAAACATGAATTTAGAAACCCAGGTTCTACATTTAGGAGGTAGAGGAGCTCAAGAGGAGGGAAATAAATTTAAGTTCATAAATTACATTAGATCTTTAAGAATCTTTTCTTTAGTGTAATTTAAAAATGATTAATTTTACTTTTTTTATTTTTTAAAGAGACAGAGGGACAGTAAGAGAGAAAAAGAATCAATTTTGTTTTAGTTTTTCATTTAGCTTTCGTGCGTTGGCATTGTTGTGTACATGGTGCTGGGGTTCAAACCCAGGTCCCTGTGCATGCCTGGCAAGTGCTGTAATCGCTGAGTCACGGCTGAGCCACCAACTTTACTCTTAACAATATTTAAGTAGTTATTTTTTATCCATACAAAACTAAAAATCCATAATCAAAAAAGTATGTTTTAGTAATTTAAAACAAATTCATGAGTAATGAATAATATTCAAAAATGAAATAATTATTTTTACAAAATAAAAACTCAAAATTTAGCAGAAATATCTGAACTCATTTTTAATTTTAAATTTATTTAGAGATGAAAAATATTTGCCTTTTCAATGTTACCAATAATTTCTCATCTTATAAAGAATAGAACAGAAAACTGCATTCTTTCACTCTTTTTTACCCACCCAGCAAAACCTACTGCTAAATTATCAATTCAGCTTTTCGTTATGAATTCAAGTTCTTCAAGTAGTAGCTACATTATACTAACAATATTTGATTTAGAAGAAGGTCAAGCAAACATATTTCCTGTATGGTACTCTTTTTTTTTTTTTTAAAGAGAGAGAGTGTAAGTGGGGGGGAGGGAATGAGACAATTTTTATTTAGTTTTTCATGGGCTTTTGCTCCGAAACTTCATTGCATACGTGGTGCTGGGGTTTGAACCTGCGTCCTCACATCTGGCGGGCAAGCGCTGAAACTGCTGAGCCACCACTCCAGCCCCCTGTATGGTACTCTTAACATTACAGTTATTATGGCAACGTTGAAGGAAAGGAAGTATAAGGAAAGTGTTAAGGAGGATGGCAATTTCTACCTTCTGGTGTCACAATCAATTGGAAGCAGGATGTACTCACTTCCAACCTGAAGTATTCTCACTTCAACAGATAAACAATTATTCTCAACGCAGTGACTGTAATGTCATCTAGCTATATTAGGTAGGAACATGAAAAGACTTTGTTACTGAAGATTACATTGAAAAAACACAAAACAAAAAAAACCCACTACTACTGTTTCTCTAAAACTCAATCCATCAGGTAAGCCTTTTCTTTTCTTTTTCTTCTTCTTTTTTTTTGTGTGTGTGTGTGCGAGTGTATGTATGTATACTGCAGTTGGAACCCAGGGATGCTCCACCCCTGTGCTACATCCCCAGTCCTTCTCATTTTTTATTTTGAGACAGGGTCTCTGTAACTTGCCGAGGATCTCATTAAACTATTGAGGCTGGCCTCGAACTTGCCATCCTTCCTTGACTTCAGAGGAGCTGGACTTACAGGTGTGCACCACTATGCCTGGCTAATAATAACCAATTATTCTTAAATTATCAGTGGCATGTTTTTCAACATTATTCTTTCCCCTCCATTAGGAAATCTGAAATTAGAAACTTCATTCAAATAAAGCTTGGGCTGGTAAGAGTAACCCCATTTGTTACCCTGTTACCTGCTCAATGTTTAGCAAGAAAAATAGCTAGCAACACTTGCTGGGTGCTTATAGTATGCTGACCACTGTTTCAAGTGTTTAGGTAAAAATATTAAGTGCATTAAAAATGCTTCTTATCTTTATATACTTTGTATCCTACAATCCCTTCTAGATTCTCACCTCCTGTGTATATTACAACTGCAGAAAGGCTGTGCTGCATGAAGTCTAGTCTGACTGGGGCAGCTTTACTTGTGCCCCACACAAGTTTCAATGTAATCTCTAAAATTAAAGACTTCCTTACAAATGTGCGATAGCGTCCAGAGACGGCTATGTGACAGGTGCCATCCGCAGATGGCGAGTAGGGAGGAACAGCACTGGCCCCAGAGCAATCTCGCCTGCATAAGTTATCTGGGAAAGACGAGACTTCAGTCTATGTATCTCCTTTTTCTAAACTACAATTTCTGCCACGATAAAGGCATAAGGATACCAGCTTAACAGACATTTCATAACTTCTTGTGAATAACCAGTCAGAATGAATGCCACAGAACCAAAGCCTTAAGAAATCCTATACAGCTCTTGGGGAACACCAGGGAGAGCAATCAGCCAAGGGAAGAGACCCACCAGCTGTGTCTTTGGGGTGACTATCCAGCAATGCTCAGTGCATGTCACTAACATATGGCCCACCAGGGTGGACTTGGTGGCACAGGGGCACCTACCCTGTCATGGTTGTTGAGATCTGTCTCTTCAAGACATGCACCCTGTGGGCAGCATTCAAGTCAGTACACCTCTTTTCTTCTTCTTTCCTTGTGGAGGCTGTTATTATTTATTTTCTTTTCACCAGCCACTATATGTGAAAACCTGTGTGCACGTATGTGCCTTCTACTAACACCATTATCTGCCCTAAGCCCTAACTTACCAACGAGCTGGTTGACGCTCACCACAATGGCCTCACAAGCGCTTAAGCACACTGTGATTAGAAGGTTGGCATATTAAACATATAATTATCACACACAACACTCTCTTTAGAAGATGAAACTAAAAACATTAATTTATAACAAAAAATAATTCACTGATGTCACATGAAAGCAGTGACCTCACGGTCTTTGCTCTGAGCCCATCTTCCAGGCACAGATCACTCTCTGTCCTGTAGTAACAGGGACTCCTGGATACAGGGTGTCTGATGGGTGTGTACACCGTAAGAGGAGGAAGATTAGGAACTCTTTAAGTCAGCAACCTTGAACCTCATGAACTGTGGTAAAGACAGAAGCAGGTGTTCTTCCTCCTTCCCTGGTACGCCAATTATAATTGTGCACAGGAACCCCCAATTAGCCTGCTATCACCTTTCTTTAATCCATATTATCTCCTGCCCAGACCACAGCCACAGCCTCCGAGCTGGTTTTTCTGCTCATCTGTCTTCCCCCTTCCATCCTTTTTACACTTTGTTGCCCAACTCATCATCCTGAGTCATATAATCTTATCGCTGCTCAGCTCAAACACTAGCAGTGGCTTCCCCACCAGCAGACTGGAGCGACACCCGGGTGCCAGTATCAGGCCTAAGATAGCAGGACTCCATCGTGTCTAAGTGTTTGGTCCCACTATTTGCACACGTGCCTTACACTTTGGGTAAATTCCCCTTTGTGTTTATTGCCTCCCCCTCTTTGCTAGTTTTCTGATTTCCACCTAAATGTCCTTTCTTTCTCGAATCCAGCTTGGCAAAATAGTTTCAACCCTGAAGGCTTGTTTCAAATGACATTTTCCAATGGCTTTCCTAATCTCAATTCCGACACACTGGAGGCTCTGTGAGGTGGGTGCTCACATAGGTAAGAAACCTTCACCCCCTTCATGATTTCTGGATGCATATAAGAGAGATTTAACCCCTTGAGTTAAGTAATGCTATTGGTTTTGTGAAGAAACGAGGAGGGCCATAAATTGTCCATTGCTGACACAAGTAAACGATGTCCAAAACTTCATGATCATCTCTTATTCTTAGAGAACAGATTTTGAAGGCCTCCAGACTAAGAGGAATATGAGGACATTTTCTAGCACAGATCTGAAATGGCTGAGAGCTGCTGCCCCACACCACTGGAGGAGTTCTTTAGTGTCTCTGATTCAGACATACACTCATCAAGGAAACCTCAACCAGGGCTAATCTGTTTTTGGCTGATGATTTCTAGTCCTGGAGCAGAAATGTCTCCTTTCAAGCGAGGAGGGGGTGGCAGACAAAGAGAACATGCTTCCAGGTCCATGGGGGCATCTGACATGCTTGGCAGAGAAGAGGAAGCTGGAGAAGCCCACACAAGTGGTCAGGGCAGTACCAACTACACACTACAAAAACCCTGATCTGGGGGCAGAAAGGGATCTCTGGAGCCTCTAATGTCATTCGAATAATTCACAAGCAGGCAGGCTTACCATTGATTAGGTATGGATGATTGCAGCACTTCCGTAATTCCATCATAGTGTTTAAAAGGTTAGGTACGTTAGCTTGTCCACCACCTTTGGAAAGAAATGTAAAATTCTTCTCAAGGATGGCTCGGTAATATTTCTTCTGAATGTTTGTTAGCTCAACTTCAATTATGGTTTCTTCTTTGGGGGCCAAGTTCTTCTCTACATCCTCTTTGAGACGTCTCAACATCATTGGCTTTAGAATTGCCTGAAGTTTTTGTACCTAAAAAAGGATCCTGAGTAAATACTGGTTTCACGGTTTGCTTACATATTAAAATATATTCTATGAAAAATTAGCAACAGTTTATTTACCATCATTTTCATTTTTCAAAGTCTAAGAAGGGCACAAAAGAGCTAATCTTTCAGGTTTCACAAGAGAGGTGCAAGAAGGGTTCGATGGTTCCTCTGCACTGAATGCACTGCGTTACCTACCCAAGAGTCCTGAACGCTCAGAAGGGCTTGAATAATAGTAGACAGCAGGGGGAGGGGGAGAAAGAAAGGGAAAAGGAAAAGAAAAAAGAAATAAATTTCCTCACTTAGCTTTCCCTTCTGTTTGTCTTAAGCCAAAAGGATGGTGAGGAAGAGGGAAGAAACTATCATGGAGTGCTACGCTTCTGTTCTCCTTCTCCTGGATTAGCAAGGAAAGAGGTCTCTGCCTGGTTCTCTTTTCTGTTGACCGGCAGAAAGACATGGCACAACCTATACTTTTTTCTTTTTTTAACAATTATATAAACCATTTTATTTTTTTCACTTCTTACCCCCATCTATTTGGGTTTTTTTTCAACCTATACTTCTAATTTGAGAAAAGCAGAACAACACAGGCTTCTCTCTGAACTAAGAGGTTTGTCAGTGAACTGAAGAAGAGCCACGTCAAGCCCAAGATTTAACCTATCTCCACATTTATCTCAAAGAGGGCACATGAAACAGCAACTGATACCCACGTAACTCTTGTGGTGTTTCATGTATCCACCTGCTTTTCACACACAACACCTCATTTATTTCTCATAGAAATCCTGTGAGCTAGTTATGACATACTTCTAAAATGAAAGTACGTAGGCTTCAAGAATACGCAATGTGGCCAATTATACATGGCTCAGAAGTAAAGAGGAGAAACCCCAAACTTCAGCAGGCAAACAGTTCCACCACCTTCTGGGACTAACATTATCCCCAAACGCATACACAGCAAAGCCACCAACCTGAATAGCAGAGAAATCTCTGAAGATTACGTCAGGTATGCAACCTCTGTACAAAACTCAACAGCCCTCCAAGAAGGTGAACAAACGAACCAGAAAACCTCCATAATGATGACTTGGAAGATCCAAGGGAAGGATACTCTACTAGGTGGCAAAAAGCTGTGATAGGACTTATACTTTCAAATACTTAAATATTAACACTTTGCCATTTCATGAGTCTATCTTCAATTTTATGCCTGAGATACAAAGCTGAGGTGACAAGTACCTGTTCTTCTGTTTTTAGATCACCAAATTCTTGCATAAAGGTGGTTTCTGAAGGGAAGCGACTTGGTTCCAAGAAATGAAGCAAGCTAAAGAGCTCTTCCACAGTGTTCTGTAGTGGGGTCCCCGTCAGCAGCACTTTGTGTTCCTACAGTAACACAAGGAAAGCAACTGACCAAACTGCAACAAAAACAGATTCTTAGGACAAACACTTTCCTCTGCATCTCCATTTTCCTGCTTCAGTTTATCAGTGGCAATTTAGCGCCCACCCTATATTGAGTGTAGAAATGAGGACAAAGATGGAGATTTGGGAAGAAGAGGGTTCCTGCTTCAGATGAATGGATATGTGGAGGAAGCTCTCTAGTACTCTGCGGACTCCTCAAATGTGTTTTGATGCTTTGTTTCTTCCAGAGGTTATTAAGTCAATATTTTAGTAGGATGGGTCTCTAAATCCCCTATATCTCAATGTTTTTTCTCAAAGTCAAGTTTTTCCCTAAAATCCCTGGACTGAGAGAGGGCGTTCACACTTCTTTCTGTTCTCTACATCAGCAGTGCTCTCGTCTTCCCATCTGCTTCCTGCATGACTCACTTTGGAGACAAAAGAAGTTCTTCTAAATGCAACAACATATGAAAAACTATTTTGTTCTACAAGAATTTCCAACTGGCAAAGAGGTCAGCTTGGTTTTAAATACCACAACCATTTAAAAAAAATATCAGATACTATTTCTAACTTTGTCTCTTTGAACCAAGTTAGGTATTTCTTTAACTAACTTCTTCCTATTTACTAATCTTTTTCCAGCTTTCCTTGTGTATATTGATGCAAAGATGCTGTTTTAAAACAATCAGTAGTAACTGTAGTGAGTTTAGAAGAGTCTTATTATTTTCTACCTTGTTGGCCATATGGTGTACAGCTCAACGAATCTTCTAGTAGTTACAAAATCAATATTCTGACCTAACTTGGAATCTGATTAGACTTAACTGCCAGAGTGTATGTTCAGTAAATACTAGTTGAAGGAGATATAAGCACATGATCATTTTCTTAATATCTACATGTCTTATCTGTCAATGAGGCTCTTTGAAAGCGGAAGTGAAGAAGTTCAATATACTTTTATCCCTCTGTTTCTCCCTTCCAAATAGATGTCTCTGTTTGAAGACACACACAAACCACTATTACCTTGAGTCTCATAAGTGCGAGGAGTCTGCAAATCAGTTTAAGATCTTCTCATGTATAACAATACTGGTGGGGTTACATGGGCCATATTCACTGATGTACCCAAGTCCTGAATGATTTTATGTAATAATTTTATTTTTTAAAGTACTGTCACAGATTCAGGGAAAGAGTTATTATAGTATCAAAAAAAAAAGAGAGATATCAATAATGTATTTAATGTCATCTCCAATTTCTTCATATTCTTTATTACTTAATTAAATCCTAAATATCCAACCAAATCCTTTTAAAGAGTAAAAAATGTTTTAAACTTTATTTAGAAATTTAGTTATTGTACAATCAAAAATGCATCCAAAGTGACAATATGATATGCATATTTTCTTAAATCAGATCTACCCCCTGGATCCCTCCCTGTTCTCCCTCCTTTCCCCCCTCCCTCCTCCTCCCAGCTACCTATCTGTAGTTGCCCTAAATTATGTGTTGCTACTCCTTTGTTGGGTCTAATACATGAGGTTGACTACCTTTCACATGGGCCTGAGTTTAGCTCCAGCCTCCACAAATGAGTGAAGATATTTGACCCTTGACTCTCTGGGTTTGGCTAACTTTGCTAATGTTTAATTTTTAATAAATGTTTTTAATTTATTAGTTTCAAAATAAGCATACTTGTATAATAAAGGAAAGGAATTCTTTCTTAATGCTGCTTCCAATCAAGGACTACTTCACAGGCAATTACACCAAATAATTACAAATATAATCTTTTAGTATAGATGCATATCAGAAATAGAATAAAACCAGGTTTCATTTAGGAAATGGGTAACAATTTTAAAATATGCGATTACTATACCCAGTATCACAGGCATCTAATAAGAGACTCAGCTATCAACTGTATCACCTCCAAACTCAACTACCAGCAGATATGCTTTGGCCCTGGGAACATTACCATTCTTTTTAGCTCTGATGGAGTGATATGCATTTAGTTTCATTTCAGCAGACTTTAATTTGTGAGGGGCCTCCTAGAAACGAATGATGAGATAACAGAATCAGTGAAGAACTACTACGACTTCCCTGGCTTCTCTTTGTCAAGGAGAGGTAAGGGGCAGGTTTTGCTTTCCCAAAGCTCCTATGGAGGACTAAGGAGATGGTGACTGCCCCATCCACATATCTTCACAAACACTTCCTGTCTCAGGAAAGGGGGCGACACTTAATAGTCATCGTGTCTGGAGATCATGCCATCAAGGACATATTCATCTAACTCGGGGCAGCTCAGGTAGCAACAGCTCCCTAAGATGTGCACTGTAACTGGGTACAGTTAACACTCACTGTTTTGACTGTGGCTTATTAGAAAAGAAGCACAAAGAGTGGCATGTTCTAATGATACTTATTTTAAGTAATGATTTAAACGCCAAGCAAAGAGCTGTTCAGAGCTGCACAATTATATTCTGTCTTTGACCAACAATAATGTCTTCCATCCTAAAAACATCTCTTCTGAGATTAAAATTCTCGATCATCAGAAAAATATTTTGTTCATGTGGTAAATAAATGGAGCTTCCTTGTCAGTCATGGATGAGTTGCAGGTATGCTGAGTCCCAGGGCTCAGCAGGTACATAACTATCTTGGGCCCCCAGGCTGGTCTTCTGTGGGAGTGGTCTCTTTTGTCTACCCCAGCCTGGCATACATTTTATATGTGTGCCATTATGGAAAAGGTTGAAAGAACACTGTGATATGTTACAGAAAATTATTTGAATAATAGGTCTTAATCCATTAGTGGAAATGCTAATATAATAGAAAATTCTTCAAAGTATTCCAATGACAATCACATTGTCTGATGTTAATAGAGTGAAACTAATTTGTACTCATCAATGAAGGGCTGTTTTGCAGTAAGAATCTACTATATGGGAACATAGGAACTAGTAGTACAACACAACTGAGCTAAACTCTGTTCAGCTGACTGCTAAGTCTTCAGGAAATGGACTAAATCTCTTAATGGACATCCATGAAGGTGGATCCCTACTCAGAAACTAGTGTAGATATATCACAAGGTTTGCGTCAGCGTAATGCTGAAGGGATCACCTGGACAGGCCACAGACAGCTATGGAGTTTCTCCTTCCATATGCCCTGTTTTTAAGAGCTCTCTCACTTGTTTTGTGGACTGGCCACCAAATAATTGTAAACTTTTTGTGTAAGACTTAGGGCTGTTGTCTCTAATAATTAATTAAGGAGAAAGATGGGAAATTCTATCTTAAATAGGATAAAATTATCAGACCTTTTCCTTTAAGTAAGACTATATTTTGTCTATTTTTAATTAAAAGAATACTAAGCTAATCCAATCCCCTTAATTGAAGAATAAAAGGAGCTGCTTCAAAGAAGTTTCAACAGAAAGCTTCCAAGTGTTCTTTTCAGTAGTACCAGTCTTCAGTTAAAAAAAAAGAATGTATAGTTATAAACATATAGAATACTCATTCCTTCCCATCTCTAACAATCGGTTAGCAAGAGATCAAACTAATTTATACAAGTCAGCATTAAAGGGATTTTTAAAGTTTTTTTTTTTTTTACTTTTTTTGAAGCTTATCAAATCACCCAAGACATCCTAAACAACAAGAGCTTTGATTTCAAACTGTACATTAAAAACAAAAAACAAAAGATCATAAACAAGTAGTCTGTGAGCTATGGAGTAAAAAGAGTCCAAGAATGACAGGTTACATAGCAGTTTTCTGCTAGGATACCACACACACGGCAGCAGAGAATGACGAAGCAACCACATTCTACTACCTTACAGTATGCTAATGTTCCTACTGAGGAACCCCCAGGAAAGCTACCGGGGTATGGGATAGATGCGGCATAAAACTGCTTGAACTGCCCCAAACTTTTATGCATCTGTGCAAACTGAACCAACAACAGATATCCTAGCCAATTTTCGGAGAACTTGCATCTTCCAGTATAGCTGGCCCCAGTAGAGCAAAACCTAAGAATCCTGGAACACAACTGAAATATCAACACTGAAGTAAAGCCTGGCCTAATAGCTAAAGAAACAGCAAATATTTATAACTCACTCCCATGAAAATATCCTAACTATACTTTGCAATGATACTACTGTTTAAAAACACCAGCATCCAGCATCCAATGTTAAGAGTTAAGGAGGCAATAATGCCACTCCCCTTTTTTTGTACCAGGGATTGAACCCAGGGCACTTAACCACTGAGGCCACATCCCTAGCCCCTTTTTTTAAATTTTGAGGCAAGGTCTCACTAAATTGCTGAGGCTGGCTTTGAACTTGCAATCCTCCTTCCTCACCCTTGCAAGCTGCTGGGATTACAGTGCTCAGTGCAGTAACAACTTTGAGTAATGAAGAGTTCAGAATATATGATGATATTGTACAGATTTTGCAGACAGTCTTCAAAGGCATAGGTCAACTACCAAATCAGAAACAATTCTAATCAGATTCAACGGAATTTAGGTTCAACTTCCTTCGAGGTCATATTGAGTAAAATACCAAGAGAATCACTGACCAAGTCCATCATCTTGAGTCCCTCCAACAGCTTGCAGTTCCTGTTCTTCAGCCTGTGGGCTTCATCAATAACTACGCAGCGCCACGGAATATTACGCAGCTCAGGACAATCAGTCAAAATCATCTCAAACGTTGTGATGATGGCATGAAACTTATAGGACCCCTTTATCACTCGACCCTACAAGAATAACTCAGAATTATTATTAAGTACTAAAGATTACACTAATAATTTTGAGGATGAATACATAGCATAAAACACAAAATATTTATCTCTTTGGACCCATCTTCATTTTAGGTGACATTCTATTTTAAAGTTATTTTAGAGGTTTTAAGCTGTTATGAAAAAAAAAAAACGAAGTTTTAAAACTTTTTCTTTTAAAAAATAATTTGAAAATTGTTAGTAAAATTTCAGACACAATTTCCTTCTAGGTCACATGCAGTAAAGTACTATTAAATGCACCCAGACTAGTCACACCCTACTGACCCTTTTTACTTTTTTTTTTTTTGCTTCTGCAACTCATTTCATTTTTTAACACTTCCTATAAAACACTAAAACATTTGAAGTGAAAAAACATTCACTTAGAACAGAAAACAGAATTTCTAAATCTCAAGATAAATATAAATACAGATATCAGAAGTTTTCTTGTTTATTTATGTAACTGTATGTCAGATTTCCGGTTTAAAACAAAGATATGAAAACAGATATAAAACAACTCATTTTCAATTACAGGATGGACTTCCATTTATTACCTATCGCTTAAAGGTGTTTTAGCACATGTTATCCATCCTTATCACATCATTCATAATGTTTCACTGCTAATATCATACAATTTTATAAATAGGCATTGATTATAAGAAAAAATTATAGCAATTGCTACTAAGAGCCAAAGTATAATCCCTTCCCTTGTGTATATTTGGATTATTGCAGTCCCTAGTATTTTTCACTTCTATCAACAGTATTAATAAGGTGGCTCAGTAGTTGGAGCGCTTGCCTGGCATGCTCAAAGATCCAGGTTCAAACTCCAGCACCACATACACAACTAAGTGTCAGTAAAGATGAAAAAAAAAAAAAAAACTTGCCAGATGAAAAGAAAAAAAATCAATAAAATTGATTCTCTCTTAAAAAAGTATTAATTCTATTCACAATTAATATCAATTTTTTGTTTAGTTTTGTCTCAAGAATACAAAATAAAACTAACAATAATCAGGTAAAACATTTTCTTCTAATCAAATAATGAGAATTAAAAAAAAGCTATAAAAAAATAAAGACCAGTATTAATACATGTAGAAAGATAATACAAAGTAACTGGGCGAGAAATCTCAAGAAAATTTCCCAGTTTGGCAAAACTTGAGACCTTCCCCCAGGACACTGAGACTCAGAACTTTCAAAACCTTAAAATGCACCTAATAAGGAAAATAACCTGTAGTTTTACCTGGGGATCTTTGAAGTACATTTCATACAACTGAATGGTCCGACGACTAGCTTGACTCCCATGATACACAACCACGTTCAACTCTGTCCAGGTTCGGAACTCCCTTTCCCAGTTGGGGATTGTGGACAATGGGGCAATTACTAAAAAAGGGCCATGGATTCCTTTCAAATATATCTCATAGAGAAATGTAATGGACTGGATAGTTTTTCCCAAACCCATTTCATCTGCTAAAATGCAGTTTCGCCTTTGAGAGGAAAATAAAATAGGGAAGGTTAGTGAGTCTAGATATCAGGTACTGAGGTATTTTCAATACATCACTCACATACACACACACACACACACACACCCCTCACGAATGCATATCCGTATGGCTTTATATATTGTTTCAGATTCAACATATATTTTCAAACAAAATTCTCTAAGAAATAAAAATTACTTCTACATACTTCTGTCAATCTCTGTATTAACATTTGGTGAATAAATATTAAGCCTATCACCAATGCTTTTTTTTTTAATTTTTATTAAATATTATTTTCATTATTTTTGATCACTATTTCTGATAACTATGAAGAGCTACCGTCTTTTCTAAAAAGTAAAGACAAACATGTTGTACATACATGTTGTACCAATTGAAAAGCAGCCAGTTCACTCCCTCCAACTGGTATTCCCTGAGTGTGTTATTGTTTTTATACTCCCTGGAACTCTGCGATTTCTTCCAATCATCAGCAGGAGGTCGCTCCTGTTTCAAATATAGTAAATCCCATTAGTGGTTTCTCAAAGACACACCACTATGCTATTTTCAAATTAAATCCTCTACCATGAGCCAATTCTTACTTACCACACGCTCTGTTTCCGGCTCCCTGGACATGAGTTTCTCAAACTCTTCGATCTTTGCTTGATCTATGTCCTGCCTCAGCTCCCAAGTGCTATCTTCATAGGGAAGTGAGCACCACTTCACCAGATAATGAGTCACAGGCTGGGCCAGGTTTAAATAAACCAGAATTTAATTCACTTGACCAAATATATTAAGGAAAACACATGCTCTACTTCATTTATCAACAGATACTACCCCAGGGTCAGGAAGACTGAATTGGCAGATGTCATAAAAGTACACCCACTACTAAATAGTTGCCTCCAGTCAAAACTGAAAACAGAGTTGTGGGGCATTATCAGAACAAAATGAACTTGTAACCTAAATCAGTGCTAATGTTCCAAAGTCAGAAAGTATACAGGAATAACCAGTAAACAGCAAGAAGCTAAATTTGAGCTTCATTTTTTATCTGTGCAAACCATGAAATGTATTAGTCAGCTTTACAAAGTAAAATCATCAGCACACTTACACGTTTATATAATGTGCTAGTTTCTTAAAGAATGAAAAATAGGCAATTTATTAGGATATCTACCTTTTCCTTGGAGAAAGAGATGTGTTTGTATACAATCACATTTTTAAAATATTATATTTGAGCTCTAGAAGGTTGGAGGGCAAAACATTTTGGGCAGTGCAGATCAGTAGGATTTCCCCAGTTTTTCCTCTAGAAAGCACTTAGGTTTATTGATCTTCATTTCAAGAGCAAGGTAAATTAACCTGGTTATGTTGTTAAAAATATTTGCTGTATAATGCAAATATAGTATGAAACATTTTTTTTTAAAAAAAGTATAACTAAGTAAAATTAGAAAAATAAAGATATGTTACAGAAACAGGGTTTGAAACATTACGGAATTTCACTACAGTTCGGAGTAAAATGGAAGTCCCTTGCAGACCCTCCCTAGATAAGCAAGATCCAAATGCTTAAACATAAAACTCAATCTACTTGAATTGAAACATCCAGGAAGGACAGAAACCATGGTGGTCAGCACGCTGTCATCAAGGCACACACTCAGAAGTCACTAGAACTGTCTTTATTCTTACTTTCCCATCAGATGTTCTTTACAACCTTTAGGTTTCGCAAACCAACATTAAAACACAAAGTCTGGGATCTCATGAAGAGAGAGAGGTATTTTATATTAGCCTCTGTGTACCTCATTAAATGAAGTTAATCAATGTCATGAAGGATGTCTAATGCTAAATGACATTAAATCCCACCCTGCTAACAAGAGTACTCTTGACTACATAAAAGAAATTTGTGCTACATGATAGATATACACCAAAATGCATCCAACTCTTTATTGATCATATTCTAGAACTGTGAAAAATGTCAATTTAGTTAGGATTGAAAACTGATTTTTAAAAAAAGTTCCAGACTAAACACAAAACATATTTACTATTATTTTTATTATTATCATTATTATTATTATTATTATTATTATTAAATATAAAACTAATAATAAATCATTAAGTTTCAATTAAATTTAGACCAAGGGTATCATGATCCAAGTCTCTGACCAGGAACATGTCTATGTTTCTCTCATCTCTGAACACACATGAGCTGCTTGAACCACCACACTGTAATACAGATAATCTCCTATTACCTCGCCCCGGTCATCTGTGCTACGTGCAAAGTCCATTATCCGGTCAACCTCCACGTAATCTGGATTAAAAAGCTCATCCTCAATCTGCACCAAAGGGAAAAAAAGAAGCTGAATGTTTATTTCCTGAGAGGAAACACTGTTTCACTTTCCACAAGGCAACAATATTTTGGGTCACAGTGATACAAAATTTACATTTGGCAAATTCTATTATATTAAGTGAAATGCTACAATTTAGCAAAATCATTCCCCATGAGGAAATCAGACTTCTTAGACTTTGTTAACTGAGTCTTTTAATTACTGTGTGAAACCTTTTACTGTGAGAGAATGTTTAAGAATATTTTAAATGAAGTGTGAAATTACAATTCACTAATGAGCAATCCAAAAGGCTTATGGCATGCAATGCATTTAGCATTCTTGAAACCATAGTTTGCAATAAAGAATCAGAGCCATGCATAGTAAGTGCTCCTGGAGTCTCTTCACTACTTGAGTTGCCTGGTGCTCTACAGCATCATTTACAGATTGTCATTCAAAAGCTATAAACATTGAAACCAATGGGTTTCCTTTTTTTAGTGTGAACGGTTTATGATCTTTGGTAGTCTCTGCCAGTCAATATTAGTAGCTCATTTAGAATAAGAGTCTTGTCATTAATCTTACATGTGTGAATGATTTATTTATACTGAACACAGAATGGGTAAAATAAATCCAGAATAAAAATATGAGGCCCAAATAATCAAATTCTTTAGCCAATATGTTAACAATTTTTACAAAACTAAAGTAGTACTGCTTGCTCACAAAGTTATCTCATGTGAAGGAATAGAATATAGCTCAAAGAAAGTTACAGGGGCTGGAGTGGTGGCTCAGTGGTTAAAATGCATCCCTGGCACGTGCACGGACCCAAGTCCAAACCCCAGTACTACATACACAACTAAATGTTCGAGAAACGAAGGCCAGATGAAAAAAAATAATAATAAAAATTGATTCTCTCTCACTTTCTCTTTTAAAAAAAGGAAGTTACAGACCAAGTAATACTTAAAAGCAGCCAGAGTCAGATAAATTTTCTTCTGAGTTAGAAAACAAGACACATCATTATGTGTTGCTACAGATTAATAATATAACTGTGTTAAAATACTTAACAAAAGGCATATTAGAAGTCATTTAGACATTATTTTTATCCTCTGAATTGCCAATTGAAAAGATAAGCTGTCAGTTGCACAAGGAAAACAAACATTCTCTGGGCTACTGTGCCCACTTAAAATGCCCAGTTGGGTCCTTTGAATTGTGACTCATGAGCCAAAAAGCAAAAGGACAGGAATGTGTTTCAGCTGACTCAGGTTTCTGTGCACAGGTGAACGGTAAGGAAAAACATGCAGTGAAATGTTCAGTTAATTTAAAATGTTAACATGCTAATGCACTGGGGCTCTGTCAAAAGCTTCCAGATTTAGAGAAACAATCTGTATGCATCATTCATAAACAACATGAACCCTAAAATGTTCCACAAAATAGGTTTTGAAGGCAAAAGCTCTCTTTAAGATAACTTATTCTTCAACGTAAGTTTTCATATTCAGTGCTGAATTTAACTTTTCCTACCTCTCTACCCATTAAGTGAGTAATCTATGCCATCAGGCATGGATGAAATAGTATAAAAAATCTTTTTAAATATAGATTTTAGGTGCAGCAGACTTATAAAGGAAGTCCAACTGCAACAAAAAATGTAAAAGCAACTGTAACTGGGCTGGAAAGGTGGCTCAGCCATAGAGCGCTTGCCTAGCATTCACAAGGACCCAGTTAGGGGAGCTGGAGTGGTGGCTCGGCGCAAGGACACAGACTCGAACCCCAGCATAATGTACACACCTAAGTGTCGGAGCAATGAAAGCCACATGAAAAGCTAAATAAAAATTGATTCTCTCTCTCACTGTCCCTCTTCCTTAAAAAGGAAAAAAAAAGAAACAAACAAAAAAGCAAGGACCCAGGCTGGAATCCCAGCACGACATCCACAACTCAGTATAGGAAAAACAAAGACCAGATGAAAAAATAAAATTAACTCTGTCTCTTAAAAAGCAAAAAAAAAAAAAAAAAAAAAAAAAAAAAAAAAAAAAAAAAAAAAAAAAAAAAGCAACTATAACTGAAAATCCTAAAATAGTAGAGCCATGGAATATCATAGCCATTGAAGCCATGATCCCGTGTGGGGTGAAACAAACAGGTAGGGGTGTAGGTACAGTTGCAGGGGGGGGTGTTGTTAATTCTCTGCCAACTCCCCATTCAGGACAGAATTTAAAATTTCTGGCTACCAATTTACTAGCAAGATAAAGCTTTGCATTTGTGGTATGGGCAACTGACGGAGATGACAGGTTTGGATAGACAGGCTGTGTAGCTAGGGCCAGACACAATTCCCTGAAGACCATGTGACTCCAGGAAACAGAAACAAATAAATTTAATAAACAGGACCAGGATTTAAGGAGGGAGGAAAGCTACCATTGTGCTTTTTGCTTTTTTCCTCTTACAGACCTTCAGAAAAGGTCAGCAGAACATATGGTATCTTTCTAGAAGGAGGCTAATGATTTTAATTGGCCCAGTGTCACAAAAATTCAACTTTAGTTTCACTGAAGGCCACGAGATATAGAACCTCACGACATCTTTCTCAAAACCTCCCTTTCAAAGAAAGATTCTCTGAGATGTAAGAACCGAGTCATATTCAAGCAATTCCAAGTCACTCAGTATAAACAACTTCACTGGCTAAAAGGCAGGGCTCTCAGTCACACAGACGTGGGTCTGGGGGACAGCACCAATGCCATCTCCACCCAGTACAGACTTAACTGCCTGCCCTCTGGGATCACAGAGATCAGATTCCAGGAGAGCAGAGACTGGTCACTGGAGATTGTAAGGATTTTATGACACTGAAATACTAAATGCTCTTTTCTGTCTCAAACTCATCTCCATGAAAGGGTGGCAGAGTAAGGCAGGACATTAAATAGGTATTTTCATCCTTCTTTATAGCTGACATGCAGTTAACTCTTTTATAAGGAAGTGAACTAAGTAATCAGTAAATCTTATCTTCCAATGTTAAAGAGTTCTTTCATCTATTTGAGGCTGTAAATGAAAGCAAACCAGTAGTGATCAGAAGTTCGGAGACCCCAGTAAACAGCTTGTGAAAGCACTCTAATATACATATATATGTAACTGACTATGTTGGGAGGGAGTAACCCAACACTTCTTGTAAATCCAGATGTGCTCCCCTGATGTAGGTATTGCCATCTTTCCATGACAACCAAGCATAAAGGAACACAGGCAAAGACACTACGCCAGTTCCTACACTACCGCACAGGATTTGTGACCATGGCTGAACAAAAGAAATTTTTCATATTGTTTCCCCAACAGAAGCTGAACTTTTATATTCTAGAATTTATACTTCATATTTACTGCAGTGTTTAACCTGCTAACTCTCAGAACTTCTGTCTACTTGTCTCATCCTCTAGTAACTGCACTTTCATTACAAGATTTTAATCATACCATCACCTCTATTTCCACATAATATCTTAAGGACCAGTATCTTCTAGACTAAGCAACAGGAAGAATGAGAAATTTCCTGTTTACAATTTTTTTAGCAATAACCAGCAACCAATATGCAAGTAACAGCACCAAATGAGCCAAACTAGTTTGTCTTAATAAATTTAATGAATTAAAATTCAAAATTCAGAATATTTTAATAAAGCAAATACTTTATAAAATTAGCCAGGTATCTCATACCTCTGAAAGGAATTTGTTCTGGCCCTGTTTTCCCTTAAATCGTTTAATCTTTTGCTGAATTCTCTTATCTTTTTCCAGATCTTCTACTGATGCCCACTGACAATGAAGATAAGAGCTGAAAGAACAAAATAATAACATGTCGAAAATAATCCTTTGATATGTCTTATTAATTGGGGAAAAAACCAATTAGATCATTAACAAAATAACCTGCTCGATTACTCATAGGGCTGAGAAACATTCAATAATACATCCACTAAATTTTTGAGAGTAAGAATCAGTCACAGTGTCTTAAATCCACCTTCTGCCACAAGCCTCCAGCTCTCTTTCCCAATACAAATGAGAAAAAAAAAAAAAAAAAGACCCCCAGAAAATTAACTGGATGGATTATACGCTGGTATAAAACATTTTGCACTACATGGTAGCCTTGACTATGAATTTGTTTTGAGCCTTTTATTACTGAGAAATAAAAGGGTTTTGCCAAGTTAAAAGATCAAATTAAAAATAGCAATTTCAGGGGTTGGGGATTTAGCTCAGTGGCAGAGTGCTTGCCTAGCATGCACAAGGCTCCGAGTTTGGTCCTCAGCCCTGGAAGAAAAAAAAAAGAAAGAAAATAGAAACAGCAATTTCTTTGGAAATGAGGGTTGTAGCATGCCTGTGACTCACAAGGCCCACCATCACTGTCCCACAAGGAGCCTGACCTGGCATCTCCAGAGCTATCAGGCAGGAACGACCACCTTATGCACCCTAAGCCCTGGCCCCCAAATACCCTCATTTCCTGCTCCCCTAGGAGCCTGAAGCAACTTTCCTGGTGAAGTTTCACCCAATAAGATCCACATTTGCAATGGGCAGGCTCCAGTCCCTTCTGAATCCCACCTTCTCCTCAAAGCACTCTTCTGCTTCCCTAACCTGAATGTGAGCACACTGAACCCTCCCTTTTCCTCCCGGGACTCCTAGGCACAAAGTTAATGTTTTAAGGTGCCTCTCACAGTCTTTTGTTTGATGTTTCAATAGTCTTTTGTACAGTCATCTTCTTCTCTCTGACCCACAATATCCTCTACTGTTTCATTTCTCTTTCTGGTGGTGATGTTTAAAAGAAATGCAATGTTTGAATGCCTACCTCTTTCAGAATAAAGGTACTGCTACTCAGAAATTGTGCAACCATTATAGAATCTATGAAAACCGGTTAGTAATATGGAAAATTCTTACACTACATACCACATAATTAATAATTACGCAATGTCTAGTACACATTTTCAACAGAATAAATAGCAATTCATAATCAGAAACAAATACCATAAAAAATAACCTACTCTAGTCTCCTAAGTATTTGGTAGAAAAAGGCACATATGCAAGTCAGTATTCCTGTCCAGGGTGAAGGGAAAAACACAGAAAGCACCAGCAGCCTCCGGCTGCCCAGCTGGACACAGGCTCGGGTCTAGCCCTGCACTCCCTGCCTATAAACAGGGCTGAAATGTTCAGTCAGGACCCCACTCTCAACTCCCCGTGGTAACCCACTGCAGAGGCTCAATACTGAAGACGAGGCAGGAAGAGAAACAGGATCCAAGGTTGGCTGTTACATCTGAATAGAGAATTAAGGCACTCTAGGAAAAAAAAAAATCTTACTGATGGACTAGCCAGCACTGAAACACTAAGGAAAATGTTCCAAAGGACTAAACTATATGAAAAATATTATATAGCTGATAGGAAACAATGTGAACCAGGCCTTACAAATGATATAATTTTGAGTCACTATGAATGACAAAATTTCATTTCAAAACATTAATTTCCCTTTATGAAACAACAACATTTGTAACTAATGCTGTCAGAGAGCATACAAAATACAGGGGGTGCGGGGAAGAACATACCTCTTCTTCATATTAGTGCAACATTGTACATAAAACATTAGCAAGTGTGTCTCCACACCACACTAAGAAAACAATATATGCAACGAATCCCTCCACTATGTAAGAACGTGATGAACCAAATAAACAAACAAATAAATAAATCATCATCATCATCCTGGGAAGGTAACTCACCGGCAGAGCACTTGCCTATCTGCACAAGCCATAGGCTTGATGCCCAGCACCACAGAAAACAAAACAACACACATTATGACCACGAAGGATTTACTCCAGGAATGAAAGGCTGATTCAATATTAGGGGATCCATTAAAAAATACACAATATTAGTGTAACTAAGTAGAAAACAAAAATCAGACAATTATGTTGAAAAAAACCCTTTGAAAAATTCAACATCCATAGTGGACTTTTTAAAACTCAAAAGGGCTGGAGCAGTAGCTCAGCAGTTACTGCAGTTGCCTGGCACGTGCAAGTTCACGGGTTCAAACCCCAGCACCACATATGCAACCAAGTGTGTCCAAGCAACAAAAGCCACATGAAAAACTAAATAAAGTTGATTCTCTCTCTCTGTTCCTCTCTCTTTAAAAAAGAGAACTCAAAAAATAGGAAACAATAGGTACTTCATAATACACTTAAGCATATAGATTTTATACATACATATACATTCATACATATAGAGACTTTAGTCCTAAAGCCAGGTTTTTTTTTTTTAAGCGTAGTAGACAAGTTTTATTATAGAAAGCATAGAAAGTAAAGCATAGGGAAAAGAGCAGACTTCCCCCAGAGTGGGGGAAGGGGACAAAGCCCGCCAGGTCTTAATACATGTAGAAACAACAGACTTTTCCATAAAGATCAGAAGCAAAGTATGGATACTCCACCATTATTCAATATTGTATCTCAGTTATTAGCCAACGACATTAAATATGCCGAAACCAGAAGAGGTACAATAATTGGAAAATAATAAGTAAAACTATTTCCACTTGGAGATTACCTGGAAACCCCTAGAGAATCAATTAGGAAACTAATTGAAACAATAAAACAAAGTAATTCAGTAATATAGCAGACTATAGAATTAACATCTAGAAGTCACTAGCCTTCAAACCACACAAACAATAACCAATAAGTAGATATGATACTCGTGAAAACTTCTTTTAGGATACCAACAAAGATAAAGTGCTTAGCAAGAAATCTAATAAGAAATGTACAAAATTTATAGAAGGAAATATTTAAAGCACTCTTTAAAGACATGAAAGAAGTCCTGAACCAACCAGAAAGATAGCCCATTTTAGTCAGTATAGCTTACCTTCCTAAACTATAAATTTGTAAACTTAATACGACATAAATAAAAACAAGTAGCTTTATGGAACTACAAAAGTTAAAACAAGACTTCCTGTATAAAAATAAATATGCAAGAATATTCATGAAAACGTAAAAAAAGGAGACGCTCCTAGAGGGAACTAGATGCGCCAGATAATAAAATACTATAAAGCCTCTGTGAGTAAATGTGATACTGGTTCAGAAAGATCAAAGGAATAAAGTACAGCTATAGGCCTCAATAAACATACTACATCAGTAAGTGATGAAGACTATATCCCAAATCACTACAGCTAAGACACTTCTTAATAACAGCATTAGAAAAATATAAGTTACATGCTGTATTTGTTTTGGTCAATGACAGACTGAGTAGGATGGTGGTCCCATAAGATGATAATGGAGCTGAACATTCTCAACTGCCTAGTGATGCTGCAGCTGTTTTAATATTGTAGCACAACACGTTACTCATGTTTGCGGTAACGCTGGTGTAAACAAAACTACTGCACTACCACTCACACAGAAGTATAGCATATACGTTCTGCACCATTTATAATACTTGGTAATAAGCAACTGTTAGTGGCTTACGTACTTAGTAGACTATCCTTTTATTACTACTTTGTAGTGAACTCCTTCTACTTAAAATGAAAGTTTATATAAAAGAGCATGCTGTGTTACCCCGGCAGCAGGCTCATACACCTCATCTTTATTGTGTCTCTTGGCTACATCAAGAGGACATGTATCATCTAGGTTTGTGTGTGTGCATTCTACGGTGCTAACCCAATGAGAAAATCAGTGCTGTTTCTCAGAAGGTATCCCTGTACTTAAGTGATGCATGACTATATTTGGAAAATAATGAGAGCCTTGTCTTACCACCATACACAAGAATACACAAATGAATCACGGACTTAAACAGAAAAAAAAAAAAACAATGAAACCATGCAAGTACTAGAGAAAAACATGGTTAATTCTTTAATATGGGTGTAGAGAAGGGCTTTCTAGCCATCACACAGACGTCAGATACAGTAAAAGACATCCAACTATAATGTTTTTTAAAAAATTTACAGAGCAATAAATAGCAAAAGTAAGAAGGCAAAAGAAATAGAAAAGATAGGTGCAGCTACAACCCAAATGAAGGACTCATATCCCTCATATAAGACAACACTGAACTATTGAAGGAAGCATGATAGAAAAATGAGCAAAAGACGTACACAGGGAAGTGACAATATAAACACGGCCACTAAGCTTATGGAAAGATGTTCTCATTCATAATAAGAAACAATGCTCAGCAAAATTTCTTTGAAATGCGATTTCTCACTATAACTAAAGACAATATACCATATTGGGAAGGCTGGGAAGAAATAGGTGCTCACATACTGCTGACAGGAATACAGACAGACACAATCCTTACAGAAGGGAATCTGCAGGATCTCCCAAAACTACATGTATATTTGCCTTCTGATTTAGCAACTCTACTTATAAGAATTCACCCACAATTGTAATATTATCAGGAATTATAAAATACCACAAGCCATTTATATGCTCACATAACAGAACACTGGTTGAACAGCTGCGGTATAAGCATGCATGGAGTACTATGCAGCTGTAACAAAGAATGAGGACCCTTATGAATTGAAGTAGAGTCATTTCCAGGATACAGTGTTGAGAAAAGAACAAGGGGCCAAAATGTGCTGATAAGTTGTAGTTTTTAAATAAGAGTAAAGAGGAAATTATATTTATCTGTGTATTCATGTTAAAAATGATAGCAAGGACAAATTTGGTATGAATGAGGAAGAAGGAAGGAATAGGGTAGAAAGAGAGGGAGGAAGAGGCTTCTTCACTAAGTATTCTTTTCTGTACAGTTCTTTGTGTGTATATATTACTGGGAATTGAACCCAGGGACTCCCACATTCTAGACAATGATTCTCCCAACTAAGCTCAACCTCTAGCCCCTACGCTTCTTTTAAATGTTAATATTATCATAAATTCAAAAAGAGGAAATAAATAAAAATCAACAAGGGGGGGGCTGAAGAGGTAACTCAACTGTAGAGCGCTTGCCTAGTATGAGTGAGGACCTGTGTTCGATCCCCAGCACCACATACACAACTGTTGGAAAAACAAAAACCAGATGAAAAACTAAATAAAACTGACTATCTAAAAACCAACCAACCAAACCAACAAACAACAAAATCAACAAGGGGGTGGCAAAAGTGGAATACAAATACAAACAAAATAATGAACCAATCATGTATAAAATAAGTAATATAATGGGGATGGAGCAGTGGCTTAGTGGTTACGGTGCTTGCCTGGAATGCGCAAGGACGCGGGTTCAAGCCCCAGCACCACGTACACAACAAAGTGTCAGAGCAATGAAAATCTAAATAAAATTCTCTCTCTCTCTGTCCCTCTCTTTAAATAAACAAACAAACAAGCTATAGGCAGAGGTAGGGGGACAACCTAAGGAAATTTTGAACAAAATTTTTAAATTCTATGCCCTGAAGCTAAAGATGAAACTTCTAAACAAATATAGGCTTCTTTTTCACAGAAATATGAGCGAGTAAGTAATTCTGAAACCATTTCCTGTATATTCTAGCGTAGAATTTTAAAAAAGCAAAAAAATTTTGACTGATAGTAAGAACTAAGGTTCTGTGGTCAAAGAAGGGAATTGCTAATGTTGAAAGAAAAAGAAGAGAACGAACCCTGCGGTGGTACTAGATGTATCAATTAAACGCACCATTTTTGTTGCTTGTTAGATAGGTATATATATATAGACAGACAAGAAACAAGTACGTATGAGCATGCACATGATCTGTGTGCGTACAGACAGACGCGTGCACACACTGTCCCAGCCCTACCCACCAGGAGGGACGGGCAGCCACGGCTCCGCAGCAGCACTGAGCACACCAAAGCCCAAATCTCAGTTTGGAAATGCCCTCATCAGAACACCACCAAGGTTCCCAGGAGCAGAACTAGTTCTAGGACTGAAAAGGGAAGTCACAGGTTGAGTATGGAACATTCCCTGGTGCCAGAAAGACAGAGGCAAGACCATAGGAGTCATGAGCAAAGTGAATAAAACCACAAAGGTAACGAAGTAACCCACTCACTGCAATGAGAGTCCTCAAGTACACACAGCTGTAAATTAACAAAGGGGCAAGGGGGTAAAGTTTTCTTCCTTCCAGCAGAAAATCAACTAATAAATCTAAAAGGAATGATGGAATCAGTAAACCACCAATTGGCAATCATTCTGATATTTAATATTCTCAAAGTATCTTTACAAAAGATATGCATTATTTTCAAAAAGAAAAACAGGAATTCTTTCTACTCTTTTTGCAATTTTTCTATAAATCTGAAATTATGTCAAAAACTGTTAGTTTAATAGAAATTCTAATTCTCCCAAGATTTTAACATTAGATAGGAAAGGTTATTTTAGAACTCCCTTGGCCTCAATTCAAGGGACTGACCAGGAGACTCACCTCCCCTGGCCTGGCAGCAGCACCTGGCCAGGAATACTGTACCCTTCTCTGGGACATGAACAGGCTCAAATGAATAGAGGCAACCTGGGGCTCAGCGTCACAGTGTGACCTGGATGCCTGTCTAGTAGTGTCACTGCTTGGTAACCAATACCTAAACTTCATTCTCATTCTGATTTGGTATATCCATGGGACCTCTTCTCTCTGGTTTACTTGGTTTATCTCCTTACCTACCTCGACTTCTTTTCTTAAGGATTCAGCCACATGAATCATGTCCTATGCATAATTTCCACATATGTAAACTCATCATGCTCTGAGGACAGAATGATGACGACAGCTAACATTTACTGAGCATTTTACTGCCAGACTCTGCGTTGTACTGAATTCTCGTGATAAAACTGACAGACATCTTCATCTTTTTACTCGGTAAGGAGATACAACTTCTCCAGGAGTACATCAGTTTATTAACACAGTGCCAACAAGAACAAGGGAGAACGATAGTAAAACCAGGGTGCTAGTGTTGTCATTCTGTAAGGCAGGGTAAATTTTCTGAGGTTGTTATCTCAGTAACTCCTAAAACCCTCTCTTTAAAAACCCTACAACTTAATGTGATGCTTTTGTTCTTTGTCTTAAAAAGGATGAAGTAAATGTTTATGCTGTCAATGAATGGTTTGCCTTCATGGCTTCGGTGTTCTGCAGCAGGTTAACTTGTTGACCCTCAGAATCAGGCAGGCTCATGACAGTGCACGTCTGGGACAGGTACGCTGCCTACGGACGACTTGCTGTGCTTTTCCATTCAGACTTTTCAAAGTTATGCAATTCAAGTCTACTAAACAAACTTTAGAAACAGACCCAGACAAAACCACAGCTCGCTGCATTTTAAAGGCTGAAGTCATGCTTTTCTAGGGCCTTTATCTGATAGCAGAGTTCTCGTCTCAAGGGCCCAGCACCCCATGCACTGATGAAAGGCAGGAGAACAGCCCTGGAGAGTAAAATTCATTCTTCGAGGAGAGGCCATTACTACTCTATTTCTCTATTATTAGAGAAGTTTTTGTTTTGTCTAAAAAGAATTTTTTGGCTACGTAGGAAAGTTAGTCAACTTTTATACCAATTAAACATTTTTCAGAAGAATTAAATTCATAAAATATCACATATAAAAATTAGTAAGAAATGGCCTCCAAGGTATTAAATAAACCATTTTCCCAATTTACAACTTAAAAAAACTGTTTAGTACTACGAAAATATCCCCCCCCAAAAAGAAAAAGCACAATTTACTTACAAGTTTTTGTATTTCACATAAAATTCCTCAACTTCTACCTCCTCTCCAGATTCCTTCTGCAACAAAAGAAAATTTCAGGCACATACTTAAAACGGTGTACTCAAGTATTTCCAAAGTACGGGTTTACTCCCACAGGAGCACCAAGTGGCCTGAGAAGAGCAGCGCGGAAACTTCCAGGGAAGATGTGCACGCTGTGAGCTGTCCTAAGCCGTGCAGTAGGGACTGACGCGCCCAGGCCCATGCACGCTACTCTACTTAACGTGCTTGAGCTTCTGAGACATGAATCATTTTAACTCCTCCCTAACCACATGCAGCTTCATTCACAACAACCTGACCCCAAAGCTGGCTTTCTGCCAAACCCACAGTGTTAAGTAGACGCCAAGTGTACCATTTTCTCAGGCAGCAGCCAATTAGCAACTGCTCTCCTGAATGCCATATGTATTATTTTTGGCTGCCTCATGGTAACTTCACATTGTGGGTTCTGTAATGTTTTAAAATATTTAAAAGACATTTATTTCTCCATATAGTTAATAACTCTAAACAAGAAACCATATAAAACTAAACCTTGTTCTTATGCTGTAATTTCAGTGCATCACTATTCATAGTTCTAGTTTTACTCAATGGTACAATTAAATCTCTCAGACAAGATGTCTCACATACATAGCAGCCAAATAAAATTAACACTCCAAATACTACATTTAGGTAAGGTTAAAATTGTGATACACGTCAGCCAAATCGAGAGCTCAGTGGGAAGATTATCTATAACATCTCCTTGATCCTACCTGCCGCTGCGCACGCAGAACACAACGTTATGTGGTGTTTTATACCTAACCCCCTCTCTTTTTGGTTTTAGGCTGTTAAACAAGTCATAATATGTAATTTTCTTCTGGAACATTTGATCAAATAAAGCAGGAATGTAAAACATAAACACCCCTTACAGATGTTTCAAGACTGCTTTTAACTTGTACAAGAGGCCCCAAGCCTATCTTGAGGTTCATACATGGGTGCTGTTGGCTCATACATGGTTCAAAGAAAGTTAAGGCAAGTAGGAATGTGGCAGAGAACAAATGAAAGAGCAAAGACTTCTGCAGAAAACACTGGCATTCAAAGGGACTATGATTCCCCTCAATTTATAGTCTTCACACTACTGTGAGAGATTGTGAATTTAAACTTTTCTTTGAAACTTTCACCTGTATTAGTTAAAGCTACATTTCAAAGTCTTTGCCTGTCTAGAGATCCCCAATACGAAGACTGTATATGCACGAGTGTTGTCAACAACTATGAACATCTGGTTGTGCCCTGATGAATCTTTGAAAGGTCATAACATAGAGCAGCTTTTTAAACCAATGTATTCAGGATACCACACCTATGCTATAGACTCTTAGTTATCCAAAATAAAAATAAAACATAAAATGGGTAAGGGGCACCATGTAGACCTGTAATTAACTTATGGATAAATTCTAGTTGATTCAAGTAATAATCCATTCAGGACCCATCTCACTTTTTTCCAGTCCTAATATTTTCCCACTGTACTTCCATCTTTATGAAGAATTAGAGTTTCCGGTAGAAAGACAAAGAGGTGAGACAGTAGACAACCAGAGAAAATGGTAAGTAGGGATAAGACTACTTTTGATGCTTCTCAGCTTATCACCAAATTCAAACCCAGAACGGAACTCAAAACATCTTAAGCTTTTACTTTTTTGGATACTAACTATATCTCTTTCAATTCTGCAAGAGTTTTTTTTTCCCCCCAAATTATACATCTTTTGTGTAAAGATCAGGTAAGATTCATCATTTCTACAAATTATTATTTCCTGATTTCCCTCTTTCCAATTTTCTCTTCCATCCTGTCCTTTCTAACTCATTCTAAACGTTCTCACCGTCCTAGAATTCTAAGTGGGTACCAAACACACAAGATCAAATCTTCACCAGTAAAGACAGTTTGCATTCTGTGTCAGTTGTGTTACCAGTAAGCTCTGACTCTCACAGCTATCTGTCCTCAACTTCCATCAATTCCTGTTTTCTGGTCATGATCCATTATTCCTCTGGGAACCTGCTGGGAAGATACCTAGCAAGAGGGTTGGGAACTGTCTGGGAAATAGTGACCTGGTTCTGAGACCTTATTTAGCAGCGCCTGGAGTGGGCACAGCACTGCCCAGCATCTATATCATTTGGGTGTTTCCAAATGTAACTGGTTGCTTTCTTTCATTGACCACACGTGTAAAACAATCACCTTCGTGTTTACAGTTCTTGTTCAAGACTATAAACAGAGCTATTTTTTTACCTTTTTCTGCCATATAGATATGATGATGTTGACCTCTTTTGCTTTGGTAGTAAAACAATTAACAAGATTGTGTAAATTCATGAACCCTCAGGAACATCATTTCAATTATTCACTAAATAGCAGTCCCTTTGATTGGCTTCCAACACCCCAGGCCACCCAATTTTCAGAACATACTCTATAATGGAACACCCAATATGTGTCAAAGACTAGTTATACATATACCACTCATATTTATTTCTTGGGAAGCTACAACTGAATAAGAGTGCTCTAAGTCATTTCATATATTCAATAGAATATTTCTGAGAAATGTGTCACCATGAAAATTTCTATTATTCATATGAAATTGAAAGCTCCAGACCTTTTAAGCCACATTTGTTCCATCATTCACATGAACCAGAACCCATGATCAGGTAATAAAATGACTCCTATGGGCACCAAGATTTGAGACAGGCATCCAGCAAATGATAGTCCTAGCCTGAATAAATCAATGACCATTCCTAGGTATTTTACTATCTTAAGTAGTCACAGAGGACCAAGCTAAACTACAGTGCAAATAAGAGAAATTTTTGGTAATGTACAAAAGAATGAAAAAGTGCTTCAACAAAGATAACAATAAGGCATGGGCATGAATCCCTTCCTACTTACAACCCAACCTACTGTATACTTTTTTTTTTTAATTTTTGAACAACCATACAAGTTTTTAACAAAATAATATAAAA
>PVKS010010204.1:32330-61107 GCA_004027875.1 Aplodontia rufa
TGAATAAATCAATGACCATTCCTAGGTATTTTACTATCTTAAGTAGTCACAGAGGACCAAGCTAAACTACAGTGCAAATAAGAGAAATTTTTGGTAATGTACAAAAGAATGAAAAAGTGCTTCAACAAAGATAACAATAAGGCATGGGCATGAATCCCTTCCTACTTACAACCCAACCTACTGTATACTTTTTTTTTTTTTAATTTTTGAACAACCATACAAGTTTTTAACAAAATAATATAAAATGTATACATATTCTGGATATTGCAATTACCCCCAGAGTGCCCCCCCAATTGCCCTCCCTTATCCCGCCCTTCCCCTTCCCACTATATCTCTAAAAAAAGTATCAGGTTGTAAAGCATTACATCTTATCTGGATTTAACACATACTAATAGACCAACTTTCTCACTGTCCAGGGTCTAGTCCCCACCTCCACAGATGAGTGGAGACAATCGACCCTTAGTTCTCTGGGTTAAGCTGATTTCCTACTGTATACTCTTAATAGAGATACCGAATCACAGTTCACTTAGGGAGAAAATAAGGAAGTGATAATGAATGAGATTAAAAGTTCTGCCTTGGGGCTGGAGCGGTGGCTCAGTGGCTTGGTGGTTAGGCAATTACGGCACTTGCCTGGCATGCTCGAGTACGCCAGTTCAAACTCCAACACCATGTATGCAGCTAAGTGTCAGAGCAATGAAAGCCACTTGAAAACCTAAATAAAAATTATTTTCTCTATCTCTCACTGTCCCTCTCTCTTTAAAAAAAAAAAAAAGTTCTGCCTTAATTTTATCCTCTATTCTCTTTCTTTCTTTCTTTTTTAATTTGTGCTGAGTTCTATTAGGGAGAA
Source organism: Aplodontia rufa (assembly GCA_004027875.1). NCBI lineage: Eukaryota > Metazoa > Chordata > Mammalia > Rodentia > Aplodontiidae > Aplodontia > Aplodontia rufa. Next base: position 33,178 of record PVKS010010204.1, read on the forward strand.
TGAAGACAAACACTCTGGAACTTAAAATAAGTCCTTAAAAAGAAAATACAGCATGCAGATAACTTAAAGAAAAATAAAGAATCTTACAAAATATAGTCAGAATTCATTTTTAAAGCTATATTTGACATTCTGATCCAAAAAGGATTTGGATTTTTCTCCAAAGATAAAAAGCTAATGGCAGAAAGGACTTTGATTAAATGTGGAAAACAAAAGAATGTAACTTGTACACAGCCCATACATCAGCTCATTCACACACATCCAACCCTTTATCTATCTCAGAAGTCAAACTAATGGTCCTTGCACTAGGTCTCATGCATGTTAACATGTGTTTTAGAACAACACATAAATGACTGAGCCATCCCCACTTAACACATGGTGCTGAATTAGGAAGGTTCTGCTGTAGGATTTTTGTAGGATTTTTGTGAGCACACAACAACTCCACCATAATGGATCGTCAACCTTCTTAGGCCACAGCAGTGAGGATGACTAAGAACCAGAGTCCCCACTGTGTGAGCACCCCACAGGACAGGCTCCATGAACCCACAGCCTGTTTCCACAGTGTTGCCCGGGAGAGAGAAAGATACCTTCTCACAGCCAATTCTTACATTATTCATGGTAATAGGAAACAGATCAGCAGGCACAGCTAGAATCCCCAGAAAATTCTCAAATTTCCTTTTTTTCCCCCAGTGTTTTTAAAGCTGATAACTGAAATAACCACTCTGAGAACACTGGCAGTTTTAAAAGTTAGTACCTGTTAAATGTTTAATATCTTCTAATGGACTTTTATTGCCCTTTAACAGTAATAGAAAAACAATCCAATGAGATCCACTTCTCTTCTTAATTTAAATCAAATTTCAATATGGAATCTTCCAGAGGAATTTTTTTCCACTAATTTTTCTACAGCCTCAAATACACCAAATCAACACATTTCATCCTCTTTTATAGTTATAATGGTTTTTAATGGCCACTGGTAAATAGTAACACCACCCATTCCTAAACCTTGAGCATCTGCCTTTCAAGGGTGGCTGGAGGATGGGGGGAGAAAGAAAGCCCTAAAGTGGGAAAAAAACAGAAGGAAAAAGCAGTGTCCTACATAATGCATAGTCTAAGCAGCTCTGAATAATAGAGCTAATTACATTGCAACCCCCAAACCTGCTGAGTGTGCCTGCTGAAGTACTATCAATGAATGAAAATTAGTATATCCCATCCAAACGACAGGCTATTTACTCAAACAAGTCACTTCAATTCAGTGAAGGGGATTATTCTTTAAAGCATGTCAAGTATTTAAATTTTACTATATATCTACAATTCACCAATTAACAGTTCTAGAGTCATTATTGGACAAAAAATACAACCTTTCTAATGAGCTAAACAGTGCTCATTTCTGCTTTAACAGGTGGGAAATTTGGTTGAAATTTTATCATTTAATTCATTAGGACAGAAATCTTTATGAAGAGTTACCAGCGAGCCATCTACATATCCACCCTATACTCAATATGAAAATATCTCAACATCTTGCACCTCATTATTTTCATAGAAACTGGAGTTGTATAGGCTGATAAAAATCCATACCATGAACCACACTAAAGAAAAGCAAACTTTTGAAATGAAGGCATAGAGAAATTTATTGATATTTTCAAGGATCTCTTCATAGAATTATTTGAATAGCAAAGGTTTCCTATTTGATAAGCCTGGAATCTCACTTTAAGTTCCATAATTACTCCACTGCTCATTTCTTTCACTGGGAAGTTATACTTTGTATGTATTCTACTAAAAAGAAACCATGTTCGTTTTATATGTCAAAAAATAAAGTAGTGGGCTGCAGTGGTGGCTCAGCAGTTATGGCACTTGCCTGGCATGTGCAAGGACGCAGGTTCAAACCCCAGCACCATGTACACAATGAAGTGTTGGAGTAACAAAGCCATGTAAAAAACTAAACGAAATTGATTCTCTCTCTCACTGTCCCTCTCTCTTTAAAAATAAATAAATAGGGGCTAGAGTGGTGGCTCAGTGGTTACAGTGCTTGCCTGGCATGCATGAGGACCTGGGTTTGAATCCCAGCACCACATATACAACAGTGTTGGAGCAATGGAAAACAGATGAGAAATTAAATAAAGTTGATTCTCTTTTAATAAATAAATAAAGTAAGTAAGTAGGTAAGTAGTGGGCTGGAGTGGGTGGCTCAGTGTTTATGGTCTTAGCCTGGCATGCGCAAGGATGCAGGCTCAAACCCCAGCACCACGTACAACGAAGTGTCGGAGCAATGAATGTCAAATGAAAAACTGAATAAGGTTGATTCTGTTTTTCTCCCTCACTGTCCCTCTCTCTTTAATAATAATAATAATAATAATAATAATAATAATAATAATAATAAAAGTAGTACTTCCACCTGCCTTGAAAGCAATAAAGACCTGTGGGCTCTTGACAATTAAGCTGAGGAGCAGACATCCATATCTAAAGGAGACCATTTCCTAAAGACACTGAAAATTCCATGTTGGAGTATGTAAATATACCTGGATGTCTAAGTCATTGTTCAACACAAGTAAAGCATTTTCCCAAACTGGGGAAGAATGGAGGTAGATGGGATGCAACAGGGAATTTCTATCTATAAAACAGTGTCACTGGAAATCTTCCTTCAAGAGTGTATTTGTCTTCAAAGACAAGTTAATCCAACTAATGGCAGGTATTTAGAGCTCACCTTGGCAGATCAACATGAACTCTGAATAAGTTAGAAAATTATACTGAAAACAGTCCCAATATTCTACTTCTGCACTAGCAACAAAGACATTTTGAATATTTCAATTGTATATATATAAAAAAAAAATGGGGGTGGGGTGGGGAGGGAACCATCCAAAGACATATGAGAGGTAAATATCCGTGTACGCCTTCTATGAGTAATTCTTATGAAAATGGCAGCATGTAATTCTGAAAGTCCTGTACATTTCTTTGGAGACTTTTGAGTTTCTTGCCCATTATAAATGATGTAATAAAGCTTGATATATTTAATTTTATTGTGTGTTATTTAGCGAATCAGATAAGATCAGAAAAAGCACCATAGATTTTGTTTTACAATAATGGAATCTTAGAAGAAAATTAAAAAACAAACAGTCCTACAAAAGTCATGCACACAACATAGATTTGCATCATTTCAAATGGTGCTTACCTGCTTTTTCACGGAACGACTACTCATGATTTTCTCTACCACTGGGCCTTCTGCATCAACAGATTCCTAAAACATAAACAGGCGCGAATCAATCCAAATGGAAAACATTTCATCCTATGCTACAAAAACAAGAATTCGTTCATTCCCCTTTGCCACTACCTCCATGCCCTTTAAATCACAGTAGAAAGTTACCAGGGGAAAAATATGACTGAGAAGAACAAAAATTTCACTCTACAGAAAGGAAAAAGGAAGAGCTCTGCTTATTACTTCATGATTATGTGGCTTAATTATGCAGACTAGCATGGGTTCCACAAGTCAGAGAGCATTCAGAAACTCCAGCTGCCAAGAGAAAATAATCTCTGCATGATAGTACTCAAAAATATAACTTTTCTTCATCTATACCCATGGGGTAAATATACTTATCATTCTGTTATTGTAGGCAGCTTTTATCTAATGAGGTCACATAAAGTCTTACACAACAACTTAACGTAGCACACATTACCAAATAAATAAAAGACAAAATTACATTTAGCGTACTTTTCCATGGGCTATCAGTTGGTTAACTAAAGTACAGTAACAACAAGAGAAAAGCATTATTATTTTTTTAAAAAAAATCTCTATAATAATCAATCCTGCATTACTATCCATATTTTATACAAACTATTTTATCCATCATTTACATTGCACAGAGAATAAAGTGTGCCCTGCTGGGTACTACAAGGCAGTAATTTCATAAAGGGGTTCTTACAGTGCTGAACAGCAGGAGACGAGCTCGAGTGGTTTATTAAAGTCCCAGAAGCCACAGCACTGAATTCTCAGAGGTAAATTCAGCCGCCTTGTATTCTAGCTCTGATTCTTTCTCAGCATAGACCATTAATTCTCCAAAATTGTGTCAAATTACATATCACACGCTTATGTAAAAATAAATTTCAGTGAACAGGGCTTTTTAAAAGATACTGCTAAATAACTAATTTCCCATAGCACATTAGTCAACATTAGATGAATGTTCCCCTGCTGAAAGTCTAATGTTGCCACTGAACTTCTCAGGTTCTGGCTATAAAATTTCCAGTCCGTCTTTTAGCATGCACATGTGAATCACACAAATCTGGCTGCTGACCTGCTGCTCGGACTGTGAAGTGTTGGAGGGGGAGTCTCTCCCAGCAGCCTCTGCATCATCTGCTTCCTCGTCAGAAATCTTGAACTCCAAGTCTTCAGTGTATCGCTTTCTCTTCACCTGCCTGCTAGACCTTCTCTTCTAAAACAAAACCCAAACAAAGAAGGTTTTAAAATGCAATCACTGATGGTCTTTAAGATGGCTCAAAATGGTTAAGATACATTGTTTTTCTTCATTGTAAAGAAAAGCCAATAACTTTAATCCTTTTAAGTCAAGTGAAAAGATCATCGTGAACAAGAATAAAGACAACAAGAAAACCTGAAGTCCTGGAACAGCTATCCTTCGGAAATTCCCAGGAATGGCCCTTCTGTGCCCTTCAACAGGAAAATGGAAGTGACAGATCTTGTGCCTCACTTAGCCAGGGTGTCCAGCTGGGAAATGGACCTACAGGGATTCATCACACTATGCTCTCTACTTTGGTATGACTCAAATATTTTCATACAAAAAAGGTCAAAACAAATGAAATGTGTTAGATGATAACCCATAAACTACAAAGTTCCATATGTATACTGTTATACTATACGAGGTATTCCATGATATATCTCAAAAAGCCATTTAAATAAAAACTTTCTGCATTTTCATTTTGGTCCTAAATGAAATAGCCCGAACTTTTTGAAGAGATGAAAGGTTGAAAGTCAAAATTCACGATGCACCATGAAAAGTAATTTTATTTTTCCTAAAAAGTAAAATTTGTAACTTTTTGTTCAAAATCATTCCATATGACAGTGTTTTCTTGTTACTGTTCACTTGCTTTGGTACTAGGGATCAAACCCAGGGGCACTTGACCACATAGCTACATTTTTTTTTCTTTTTTTCTTAAATTTTGGACACACGGTCTCACTAAGTTGCTGAAGGTTTTGCTAAATTGCTGAGGCTGGCAGTCAAACTTGCAATCCTTCTGACTCAGCATCCTGAGTCACTGGGATTACAAGTGTGCTCCACTGCACCCAGCTATAAATAATGTTTTCTAAGTTACTTTAAAATGGTGAGAAAAACTTTTTCATTAATATGTATATGTGGAAAAAATATCTACGGTTAAAAATTACACATGTTAAGCTGAGGATATAGCTGAGGAGTAGCATGTGTGAGGCCCTGCGTTCAAAGACCAGTACTGCAAAAAACAAAAAAACAAACAAAAAAACAAGGCATGTATGTTTTAAACTGCTAACAAACATGAGAATATCACGACCTAGAAATTGAGTTGGTAATAAAACTTTCAAAGAGCCTCACAAATTTTAAAGTTGGAACAGTTAAGGCAGACAGGGGGAAAATACCCCTTGCATACACTAAAGGCAAAACAGAAAATGTCATCTCAAGTCAGGACCACCATGATCCCACCACATGATCAATTTTAACCTTATCAAATCAAGCCTGGGCTCTGTCTGCTCTTGGAATCAGATTTGAGGCAGTTTACAATACGAACTTAGTGTTACATTGAGCATCAAAGGCGTTGTTCAAGAATGTCACCTCCCATCTCTATAGGATCATAGTAGCAGAGGCACAAAGTACCTGACAAGACCATGTATGTGGGTAAGGGTTTATTAACAGACTTCTTAGTGGCCTCAACCAGAGGGAGTGGAGAGATGGACCAGAGGTTCCTCCAGGGATCCTCCTCTCCAAGGACAGATCTTCTGTGCTTCCTGGAATAGTCATTGCTGTAGTTTTTAAAGAATCCTTTCCCACATCACAGGAGACAGCTTGCTCTCTTGAGCTCTAGAGCTGAGTGTTCCTTATTGAACTGGCCTGCACTCTTATGTGGCCTTGGATGAGTTATTTTGTGGACCTTGGTTTCCCTACCTGTAGAATGGGGTTAATGACAGTAACTACCCCATACAGATGCTGTGAAGATCACATAAGGGAATTCATTCACAGCATTGTGAAATGCAATTAGTAGGATTGAAGCCATCAATAATCAGTTCCAGCTTTCCAAAGAAAAATGGCCCAGTTACCTTGTAAAGCTTCCCTTCTCTTTCCAAAGCTGACCTACTTATTCCTGTTCTCAGGCACAACTAACCATCGTTCACTTCTGGACTGTCAATATCTTTAAGATATAAAAGGCTATTATGAAGAATAATGTTTGAATTTCGAAAAATTTAGCATATCTGTATTTCATCTGATATCAGTTTAACTAAATTTTAGAAATGGATTAATTTATATTTCCATCTTTATGCCATTACTGTTAGGAGAGATGTGCTACTAATGATCCATCTGTAATGTTTTATCAGTTCTCCATGCTTGAGGTTACACTGTCCCAGTATTCTTCAAGCATAAGTAACTGGATAGTGTTGGACAGGGTTTAAGACAAATCCACTTAAATTCCACTCTGATGTTTTAAAAAAAAAAGTTCCAGTACAATAAAACAGGGAGCGCTTGAAAGAAAGAAAGAAAGAAAGAAAGAAAGAAAGAAAGAAAGAAAGAAAGAAAGAAATTGATGCATTGGTAAATATAATTTTATAATGTAAGTTCCTCCTCATGTCAACTTTGTGATACAAAACCACAATTGTGATGAAGTTAAATGTAAGTAGCTATAAGGCCACTTTATAATTAAAAAAAAAAACCCAAAATACAATTAGAGGTTGATTTTGTGAAATTTTTAAATGTTATATGATTTCTTTCTGTGTAATATTTGATCTTCCTTCTTTTCTGTGTGTGGCACTGGGGACAGAACCCAGGGGCACTTTGCCACTGAACTACACCCAGAATCTAATATATTATTATTGCCTTAAGTTGCTTAGGGTCTCCCTAAGTTGCTGAGGCTGGCCTCAAAGTTGCAATCCTTCTGTCTCAGGTTCCCAAGTTGCTGGAATGACATAAATACACCATGGTGTCTGATTATAACAACTGATCCTAAGGTCATTTATCTGAGGTTTCAAGGTTCCTTTTATAATTTCCTAATATAAAATTAAATTTGTTCATTGTATTTTTTTTTTGATAGTGGGAGAGTGAGAGATAAGAGAGAATTAACTTTATTTTTTCATCTGGCCTTTGTTTCTCTGACACTTCATTGTATACATGCTACTGGGGTTTGAACCTGGGTCCTTGCACATGCCAGGCAACTCCAACTGCTGAGCCACTGCTCTAGCTCCCTATATATTTCTATTATGATCTGTTAGACTATTATCTGAAAAGATTACTATGAATCCAAATGAAATGTAGGAATTAAATTTAAACCTTAACTCAAAATTTTTGAGTTAGTATTTTGATATTAAAATAATGAACTTTTTAAACTCAGAATGCTTTAGAAAAGACAGTTTAAACAGGTATACTGAATGGAAGATTTAAATGTTCCTATGATCTGTTTTAATACCTCATGAACAATCATGAGTTGCTTAAAAATTGTATGGCATTTACTTTGAAAAATCAATCACAAAATTCAAGAATTTTGAACTCCAAATTCTTCATGCATGTGTTACAGGAAGAAACACAATAAATAAAGCAGTCAGCATCACTTCCTGGGTCACAGACACCAGGAAAGCACGGTCTTCAAAGTCAGTTCTCTTCTGTGGCTGCTTGCTCTTATTAGCTACTGAACTCGTAACGGGTACGCACTAGCCAATCAGAAAGCGTGCACTGAGATTCCTTTGAATTGATTATCATTTTTGTATAACTGAAATACAGAAGGAAAATAAACCCCCAAACTACTATTTCTATAAAATCCAAATATGAATGAAATGAAACAGCAGCAGCATTTTTTAAAGAAAAACAATTTCCTCAAATTGTGTGAAACCATCTTAATGTTTGTCCGAGTACTGCTGTCATACAGGTTCTACTTTAAACAAACTTCAGAAAAAACAGCTTGAGAATAAGAATAAAATTTAAAATACTTGTGTTAAAAGCTCTTAGGCAGGGCTGGAGCGGTGCCTCAGTGGTTATGGCGCTTGCCTGGCATGTGCGGGTTTGAACCCCAGCAGCACATACACAACGAAGTGTCAGAGAAACGAGTGTCACATGAAAAGCTAAATACAGGGCTGGAGCAGTGGCTCGGCGGTTTCAGAGCTTGCCTTGAAAGCGCAGGGATGCGGGTTCGTACCTCAGCACCATGTACGCAAAGAAGTGTCTGAGCAACAAAAGCCAATGAAAAAACTAAATAAAATTAGTTTTATTCTAATTCTCTCTTTCCCGCTCTCTCCCTCTGTCTTTCTCTCTTAAAGAATAAAAAGAAAGAAAAGAAAAGCTAAATACAATTGATTGCTTCTCTCACTGTCCCTCTTTAAAAAAAATAATTCTTAGGCAATAAAAAAGACATCTACTTACCTTGCCAGAAACTTCCATCTGACGTAGAGTAAAAAGAAATCACATAACTAACCAATACTGCAAAACATTCATTCACATTCCCTCTCCATTTCTCTCCCCTTCAGGTCCTTAGCTTAGGCCACAATTACAACTATCAAGAAGTTATATTCAAAAAATAAAAACAACACACACACATACCCCTGAAAGTTTTTAGAACAGAGCTACGTATTTTGAATATTTTGCTTCTAACTGGTAGGGCTGCAGGTGAAAGCCCTGAGCGTATGCTAAATGATAAGGAAGTCCAGTAAGCTTCTAGGCACTGGCTTCCCACTCCAGTGGGACTCCTCAGTCACTGCTCCCTGATAACTCAGATGTCAGTCACACAAGTCACATTCCCAGCCATCCCAGAGGACTACATTGGCATGCTTCCAGGGAACCTAACAAGGAAACAATTTTTAACTGTCACGTGTAAGAGGCCCTCTCAGTCCAATCAGCGAAGACAGCGTGCTTTACACGCAGGAACCCAAATTCCTAATACTCATTTCAGGGCTAGCTTTTGAACTCATTCCTACACAGTCCTCCCAAAGTTAGGAGAATAGAACACCAGGAAATTCTGTAGAACTGCCACTGGGAAAATCACGGACTAGTTCAAATAAAGTTCAGTATTACACAATTATATCTCATCTCTGACCATCAGATGTCAGGAATCTTTTGGCAACTGAAGAATTATGTCTTGGTTTTATATTCTGCAAAATAAAAAGGGGCAAAGGCTAGGGATATAGCACAGGGTATAGAGTCTGCCTAGCACATGTGAGGCTCCAGGTTCAATCCCCAGTACTACACACACACACACACAATAATAACAATAAAATGACAAGCAACAGAACTTCAAAGAAACTTAAAAATCTGAATGAAGCTGTAAGTAAAACAATATATTAATGACATATTAACAACTGCATACACATATACATCAAAATATAAATCTACAGAAATAAAGGAAGACTTTGTTTTATTAATTACAAAGCTAAGGATGGCGAAAAGCAACAGCGCTGTTTTGGGTTGGCCCCCCAGCTTTTATAACTGTGGATATAATGTTCCAGACAACAATGAAGACATCTGACAAGCAACTCTATAACAAAGCTGGGGGAGGACTGGTGTGCTTCGTATGTGGCTAAAATTACCATGCTAAATCACCAACGCTCAGGGACAGAACAATGGTATTACCTGAACACCTGGATCTTCGTCTTCCTCAGGAGGAGGAGATGGTGGGGGCGTTTTGTCTAAGTCTGAATTTTCAGAACCTTCTGTTTTTCCCTTGTTGACCTTTTTCTTCAAAGCACTTGCTTCTGAATCAGGTTTCTTATTACTAGAATTCAAAGCAGATCACTCAGTGTTCACTTTTTAGCATAGTTTCCCATGTGCCCCATGCCTTCTATATCCCACACCCATATCCTTAAAGTATTGATGACACTTGATAAGTCAAGGCATGATGGCCATTTATAGCTCAATGGCATGCTCACATAAATTTTTACAATAAAACTCATCAATGATCTTTAGCAAATTTCTGACCTAATTAAAGTAAAACTGCATGCAAAAATTCCTCATACCACATATGGTGTATTTGTTCATTTGTTTCAAATGTCTGCCAATACGAGAAGCCATAATAAAAAATCAGGCTAAAAATTAGTTTTGTTATCAAGTCTTTAAAGCATGAAACACTGCTTGTCAATTGCCAAAGAAAAATACAATATCCCTGTGTCTCCTCAAGGTAGCTCCTAATAAGTCCTTTTATGACCAGCACTATTAAGTATACTTTTATACCATCCAGTTACATTTTTATCCAACTCATGAGCTTTTGTTAATAAAAATAGCAATTTCCTAAAATACACAATTTTACTTAATGCTGTTTTTAATAAGATTGATTTTCACATTAGGCATTTTTTGAGATAATCATATTAACCTTTATTTTGTGGTGCTACAGACTGAACCTGAGCCTTGTGCCTGCTAGGCAAGCCCTCTACCCCTGAGATATACTCCCATCCCCACAACTGGTGCTTTTTTCAAAAGCTAGGTCTCTGAAACACAAAAACACAGCACATCGAACCCAATAATTAAAGCACACATTTCAAAGTATGTTGCTGACAGACATTGACAGGATTTGACTGTTACATGAGATCATAAATGAATTCTAAGAAAAAAATATTTAAATTTTTTTAAGTTTATCTTTACCTCTAGATCCCTTATTGACACTGGGTTAGAAATACGCACTTGGTGCTACAGTTTCCAAACCAGTCCCAAGATTTTCTACTATCAATTATTACTTAGTATCGAACGCTGAAAATAATCCAACCTCATAATAACTATGTTTTACTATTTCTAGAGAGGTTCACACCATAATTAATTCTCAAAATAAAAGATACATTTCAAAAAATTAAATTTACTGAAGCTTGTAAATTTCCAGAAAAGTGTGCTAACCCAAGGCATTAAACAAGTTTTCAGCCTCAGCCTCTACTAAAGGAAGAGGCCAAGGTATCGTTACGCTCTTATTTGAGTAAAGCATTACCACATAAAATATTTCAAAAGTACTATCAATATAACAATGTATCCAACATATACCTCAATGTATTTTTCAACTAATGACATATCTGATCACCTTAAATGGTTATTTTTAAATACTCAGCTTATTTTTAACATTTTAGCATAGTAAATAGCTGAACAGAGATAACTTAAAACAATTAAAGACTACAGCAAATGCAGTTAGCTTTCAAGAGTTCATTCTATTAAAAAAAAAAAAGGCAGTGCCCTTAAAACTTTAAGTTACCAAAAAAACTGCAGAAAGCATAATATATTTTAAATTAAAAAAAAAAAATCCATACAACAGTTCCTCATCCAACTGTCCTAGTGTTTACGATACACATGGACAGAAGTCTCCCCTACTATGAGGCTCCATTTCCAGCATTTATTTCCGCTCTAACTGCCACAAATTATACAATACTACAGCTGAACACTGGGCCCCTTTCCTTTCATCTGCACGCCAAGAGCAATCAGATTACCCTGGTAACCAGCGGTCACATGACCAGCACCTGCTCTTTTGGCTGGATGCCACTGACTAAAGCCATCTGCTTCCCTCAATCAGCTTTCAAACATTCTCAACACCTGCGCTGCAGTGTTTTGTGGTTTCTTTTATCAAATCAGTGCAAAACTGCTTCCAAAACTTTACATATTTCTCAAATTTGTTTAAATCAGAGGTAGGCCTGTCAGAGAGCTGAAGCACAGCCAGGTAAAGTGAGCTGGCAGCTAGTTTCCACGGTGACCTCTCTCCCAGGGCAAAGTACACACTTCAGTTCAGTGGGGTTGCCAGGCCCTGCCTGCACTGTCCTACAGGAGCAAAAGGCTTACTGTCTGGAAGCCGCCCAGAGCCCAGGTTTGAGGAAACATCTATTTGCTGGAGGAGAAAAGTGCTAATGATTTTCCATCTGCCCTTCCCAAGAATGAACTGTATGGAACCTCCAAGATGGCTGAAAGTCAGAAAGGACCTCTCCAAATGCTTAGACAAAAAGCCTGTCGCCAAGGGAAGCACTTACCCCCAGATCTGATTACTGAAAGACTGCAAACTCATTAGACCTTGCACCATTAATGTTCAGAGAAAGCTAAGCATTTCCACGCATCAATGTACAAATCAACACCCTAACAAGTCAAAAAAGGCTACAAAATCTTCAGTGTCCCCCCAAAGACATCACAATCCAGAACAAAATCAAGTTATTTACATTAAATTGGCTTTGTTACTATTTTGCCAAAAACTAATTTGGGTTTTCAACCAAGTGTTTCTGAGTCTCCGCTTCCTCATTTATGAACTGAAGTTAACAACTGTGCCTTCCTCCATTTTTGTTATGTGGTTTAAATGAGATAATGGGGAAAAGCTAAAGTAGCACTGGGCACAGATGGTTACCATTCGCACACATCTGGAAGAAAAGCAGCCACATCTGAGAAGTGTTCTCCAGCCATGTCTCAGACCCACCTGGGCCAAATCAACTGCAGGGACTTCTAGTAGGACCCCACTTGCACTGAGGATCTCTTTATCTAAGCAACATAAATTTCCTAACCACCAGGTAAAAAGAACAAACAAGCAAAGAGAACTACTACCACTGCTTTAATGCAGACATCTGGCATTCCCCCCAAAACGATGCCCTCATCACCCTCATGACCCATGTGAACGGCTACACAGCATCCAACTGGTGGGGAAAGGGCACAGTTTGCACTCAGAACCATTATTTAAATCTGTAAGCTTCAAAATTGGTCTTTTGTAATGTCGGGGCCAAAATATTCATTCCTCTCCCAAATTATTATAAAAGCTTGAATGTGCAAAGAGGGCAGCCCTTTCGGTTGCAGGGATGAGAATACTGTTAATAAGGAACATCCATTAAACCAACACTGCAATGTTGATGATGAGGCCCCTGAGCTGCTGAGCACAGCCTCAATGCACCTCTAACAGATACAGAGATGTCCACTCCCAGGGTTGAACACAGCAACCTCTGAGTGAGGTCACAAAAAAAAAAAAAAACAAAAAAACTAGATGCATTTCTACCAAAGGGGAAACTGTCAAAATCTGGCTCTGTAAGCTCTGCAAGCACAATCCTGAAGAAATCATGTCTGCCTCATTTCTCTCCTGAACCTACCCTGCTTTCTGCATTCCCAGTTCGGTCTCATGGCAATGCCACCCATCACCACTCACAAATCCATCTCTACTAGTTACCACACCGACCAGCTGACTGGATCATTCTGCTTAAATCCAATCCCCTCCTATGACCTCAGAGATTCTCAGTACTGGTGTGCTATGGCCTCTGCAATTTTTACGGACAATACTGGCTAATTCTTTCACATTCCAGTCTCTTAGTCCTAACTCTCCAGGCATACGGAACTCTTCCTGAAACACACATCTACCTCTCCTACCTCCACTTTTGCTTCAGCCTACTCATCTGCAAGACTCAGCTTGCATATCACTCATTCCCAGAAGCATTTTCTGACCACTATGGTCTGGCCTAGGCATGATCTCCTCACTCTAGCTACACACCACATGATATATCCCATACATGGTGTATTTAAAATACATAAAATCTGGTATCAACAGGATTTCAACGTGTTAAACTGAAAGCACTCTGTGTGTTTGTTTTTTGCCAACTATCCTGTAAATTCAAGATGGGAGAAAGCGTCCTGTTCATCTCTGATAGGTTACGTGTAGATGTTAGCTCATCTACTTAGTACAGAAATAGCAGTAACAACATAAGCGCACTATACAGCCTTTACTATGTGCCAGGCATTACTCTTGTTTTTCTCATTCATTTGTGAAAACAAAACAAAATGACCCGAATGGCACCTATCTTTATGAAGAGACATCCATGAAGTTCAGTTAAAAGGGGCTAAAGTAATAACACAATAAAGGAGTGTAGCAATTTTCAAAGCCAATAGAAGCAAATACCATTTTCACACCTTGCCTTCAAACTCACAATGTTCTTTCTTCTCCTATTACTGAAGCAACCAAAATGCAGAGCAATCTGCCCATGAACTTAGAGACTAAGATAGTCATCTACTCACGAGGAGATGCTCAGATACATAGCCATCCACTCATGAAGCCAGACATTGAAGCACCAAGTCGTCTACTTCTCAAGCTGGACAAGTTCTCATAATCCTGAAGGGGGCATTTTTTTTCTGTGGATGCTGCTAGAGGCTTGAAGGCCCACTGTTCCTCCACCAGCCTTACCTTCACATTTCATTATGAGGCTGGAATCACACTGGCAGGCACATCTGATTAGATGTGCTCAGGGTTCATAGTGAAGTGACCAAGCCCCACAGTTCTATGATTACCCCTGATTTTAATCAAAGTATGCCAACTCCTGATGAGAACTCTCAGCAGCAAGCATCAGGAGAACAGAAACTGTATTCAGAGAGCAGTGTTTGCCACATGGATGGACACTCTAGGGAATCTACCCTTCTGGAAGGATTCCTTCTCATCTGAAGAATGGTATGAGTCCCTAAAGAAAACTGGGTGCTAGTTCCCAAGAACTGGGTTACATGGGTTCATCTGCAATAAAATGCAGCAGAGATAACTAGATGCTTTTGTTAAGGGTGCAGGTTTTCTACACAAGGCTTTCTGCAAGGGCTGAACTTAGGAGAGCCAGGAAGCTGTCCTGATTTATTACAAAACAGAATGCACAGATCTACAACCTCAAAAGAAAAATCGAAAAGGAACCATACTGTGGATTCAAATGTGATGAGAAGAGCATGGTCAGTTAATGAAAACATCGAGGCAATGAGAGGGACTTTTCAATCCAGCAGACCCTTCTGACGCAACGGGTCAATATTCTCATCACACAGAGGACAGTTAACCTTGAGACTCAGGTCAGGAAAATAAATAGGCTCATTTTTAGAGATTCAAGCTTCTCCAAAATATTAGCTATCATTGTTTAGGAAAACAGCAAATGGTACTTGAAGCATGGTCTTCTACTTCATATGCTGAGAAAAGTTTCAACAAGGAAGTGAACCCAAGGGATCAGAGGAGAGGCATCTGCTATGCAGGAAGCCACGCAGGGCATGGCACAGCACACTGAGGTACAGCATAGTGGGGCTGCCATAATAAAGAACATCAGCAAGCACAAAGGTGGAGGGCACGAGGCTGGCAGGGAAAAACACCCAGCCTCTCAAGAACACAGACTTCCCTGTAAGCCCTACCTATTTGATAAGTTTTATAAACAATGAAAATCAAAATTAAAAAATAAAGATAAAATTAAAAGGTAAAGATATTTTTAAAAACAACTAAAACAGCACAAAATGTGGTGCATCATGTAAAATTAACCCCATAAAATAAAACTTTTAAAGTCCTATAACTAAAATTTAACGCTAAAGCTAGAACATGATAAACTGCAGAGAACAGAATAAACTAACAAAGAAAGAGACAAAACAAACTTTGAGTGGCAGACAGTAAATTCAAAGGCCAACACCTTCATGCCAAAACAACCAGCACTTCTTCCGTGAAGCCCCTAAGAGTGTCCAGCAGACTGCCCAGGCGCAGGCACGAGGCAACCTGGTTCACTGATGGCGATCTGAGTGGCCCAGTCCACACAAGCACGTTTCACTCCAAGCAGATGCCTCACCACCCCGACTCCACCCACAGGTTCTTCACACTACTTTAATTCGAGACAGACAGGGAAGAGGTGAGTGGGCATGTGTGCGTGCGTGCATGTGTGTGTGAAGAGACATAGAGAAAGGAATTGTTTTACTTAGTAACAACCATGTATGATTTCAATGACAAATCAGTAACAGACTTAAAAGTTCTGTGAAAGTTACTAAATGAAACACCTATAAGTTTAATTTAAATAGTTGCCTTAAGTACTATTACAGAAAATATAGTTAGTACCAGAACTGTGCAAAATTGTTAGGGAAGTAAGCAAAGAAAATGAGGAAAGATCCAGGAGACTACACTGCTTCCATTTAAAGTATATATTTCAAATTCAACACACCTTGCCTTTGCATTTTACCATCAGACTTGCAATGATGGCAGTCCTGGGACTGCCTCCAGAACCTGCTGGGCTTGAGAGCCAGCTCTGAGATCTGGAAGTGGGAGTCCAGTGCTGACCTGCCCTTCTGTGGTATTCTTCAGGCCTTTGAAACCTTTCCTGGTAAACATATGCCAAAGTCTTCCAATTACATCAGGATCTTGTCTTTAGGATAGCTACGGTGTTGAATATTTTTTAAAGGACAATTCTTAAAAAAAAAAAAAAAAACAGTAGAAACTCCTCTGAAGGAGTCAAATCCATTTCTAATATTAATATATTCTAAGAAAGAACAGACTTTTGTCATGCAGTCAAGAATTAACACTGAAAATCTACAAGTTATTGCATTTTATGGATTGAATTAAGATCTGCCAGAGGAACACAGAAAGGAAGCCCAGTTAGCTAATTTGCTATCTGACCACAGAAGCTCAACATAGACACTGGCCACCTTGGACACAGGACCATCTGGACACAGGACCATCTGGCAATGGAATGCAACATAAAGAACGAAACAAACTAGACATTATGACCTGAAGCAAAAAGGATGCCTTTCAACGGCCTTTGAGAGTTTACCATTCCAAGATCCAAATCATAAGGCATTTATTAGACCACTAGTGCCCTGTCCCAAGATACCCCTTCATTGATGGACAACATTCCATAACTCAGGAAGGGGGACAAGTGAGGGTAGCTCTGACAATCAGAATACCACTCCCTAGATTCATAATTATCTCCTCTGATATGCCAGGATGACTAATACGACAGAGACGTCCTACCCCACCCACATTTCAATCAGGTGTGTAGGTAGGATGAGAATCTGGCAGCCGAATGGTTAATCCACAAAGGAGAAAATACCACCATCCACCCTAAAAGATGAAGCCAACTTCTTTGCAATTATATTGCTCCTATAGAATTCGGAGCTATGCATATAAGTTTAAGAGTGCTGTCTTCCTAACAATTAAAAAGAAAAAGAAACAATGTTTTTTTCTTAACTCACGCTCCCTATTTCCCTATCTAACTTTTTAAAGCTAAGCTATGTAGAGTTCTACGCAGAGATGGCCACAGAGATGGCCACAGCGAGGACTGGTTTTTCAGGGGGCTGATGTTCTGTTCAGTGACTCTGCATAAGCATCCAGTGATTCAAGGGCAGATTTCTCTAAGGGGGCTTTCTCTAGACAAGCAGAAAAAAGACCTTTACAAATTAGGAGACAAACTGCATTTGTACAGAATTTCACATTTTTCTAAAGCATTTTCACATAATACACTTTTTAAATTAAAAAATAAAAATCAACCCATGATCCTTCTACTCTATCTCCCAACCCTAAACTCACAACCACATCTACTGTGGCAACACATGCTCCACCATAAAATTCCACTTAAGATTTGAAAGCTATGTGTCTCCAGAAAAACCTCCCTTTAACACCCTGCTGTTGCTCATGGCGGCCTCTTCTCTTAACTTTCATGTGGTGGGTGCAGGGAGTTGAAAGGGGGATCTACATCACTCTCTTCCACATAAGTCAAAGTGGCATCAGGACTGTTTGAGGTCCACTGAAACTCACTGGACAGGCAGTTATGCACTTCCAGCAGGCCCAGTGCATTCCATTCCTGCATCGAGCACAGGGCGTGAGTTAGCAAACTTGATTTCAAGGGTCAGTGTTCTTAGGCATCCTCTCCCCCAACAGATATAAACTGAACCACATACTGTCAAAAGATACCAGGATCTGTATTCAAAAAGTGGCTGAAGACTCTCCTACCCTGCTCATTCTGCTGACATAAGATGTATCAGAGACAGGACGGGCCACTGTGGGTTCCCTACTAGCCATGGAAAGACCCTGAGGTGGTTATCCTAAAGGACAGAAGGATTAGGAATTTAAATTATTTTATTGTTCTTTTACCATTCCTCTGTCAAAGAAAAGAGAAGCTTTGAAACAGCAGGACCAGTCATACATGGGCCCTTCCCTAACCTTGAGTCTGGATTTAATGAACCAGAGACTGAGCAAGACATGTTGGTGGCAGAGCCACATGATGCTCCTGGGCACCTTTTCTTCTTTGTACCTTGCCAGCAAATATTTTTCTTCTTCCGCAGGTACAGCAGCCAAAACACTCAATATCTATCTTTTCAACTGTTCAATGTCTTGGGTCAAGACTAAATCATTGCATGTAAGCAAAAGAAAGAACAAGAAGAAAAGCAAACAAGACCCATGGGATTAATTTATTGGATTACCTATGTACCTGGTGGGAAGATTTGATAATCTGAGGTTTTATTTTTTTAAACTCATTACCAATTTGGCTTTAATGATTTGCTCTTATTTCTAATCTCTATTGAGAAAGTTTACATATACAAAGGCATACTATAAACTATATATTAGTTTACCAAAACATACCACTGGTTCAGTTTGTTGACTATGTACAAGTATTTCTTGGGTAAATGCTGCTACTCTCTTAGATCGTAATTGGAAAATAATCTGAAATTATCTGAAAGTAAGTTCCTCAGAAGAAAGCTGTTACATAAATATTAACTATTATAATGATAATTATAGTGTGGCTTGCAAAAGCATAACTTACATGTTTTGGGTATGTGCATGGTTTTTAAAAATAAGTGTGGTGTATTTGTTTTCCAGATTAAAAGAAAATAATACCTTCATTTAATTGAAAAAATAACATTCTAGTTTTCTACTAAATTTAACATTGGGGGTGGAGCACAGAGTAAAGAACAAAATGTGTTCCTGGAAACTGCATAAGTAGCAATCCTACACTGCTTCATTTAGCTTGGGCTTCAGTAGTCAAGTCACAATCTTTGGCCAAGTTCCCTTCTTTCTGTACCTTCAAAGAATCTTTATATAGCTAAATGGACCACTAAATCCTTCAAGAGTCATTCAAAGGAAAGACTTCCTAGAAATTCTCTCTCATTTCATTGGGTCCATGCACGCACAACAGAAAACACACTGAAAAGAAAGCAAATCCTCATATTTCAGCTCCATGAATTCTTCCAGATGCAAAGTAGTATCCCCGCCAGCCCACACAGGCCTTAGTCTTCATTTTCAATGTAAGCAGCCAATATTTGGAAGCTATAAGGACACCTAGGAAGAGCATTAAAAACATGGACCAAAAAAAAAATATATATATATATACACACACACACACACACATATATGTATACATCTGTATGCATGTGTGTGCGTTAAAGTAAAAAGGGCAAGGGGGAAAAAAGATATACAGTTCTACTAGAAAAGAGGAGTCTTGCCCATTTTCCTCCTCATTGAGATTTTAAATATCTTGTCCTGAGGTGCTATACAATTTTTTGTTGTTACTGTTTCAGGAACATTATAAGTTACAGCTTCTCAGAAGGTTCTTTTAGATTCTCTTGTGTAGGAAAGACATACATAATTTTATTTTGGTTGTCAAAAGGTCCAGTTCTCTGGGAATCACCATGAATTCAAGTTTCTGCCACTTTACAGAACATGTAGTTGAGGACGCTACCACCAAGGCACAAGAAAAACCCACCCCCTGGCAACAGCCCCCTCCTTCAGTCCTTTACTACCAATGGTACGTGAATGACACAGACCAGGCTCTCTGCCTACCAGTGACACAGTGCAGAGGGAGCCAGATCACCAGCGGGTCACTGCTTCCAGGCCCACTCAAAGGACAGCACAGTACATTTGTTTGTGAAACCACAGCAAGGATGTGGTACATAGGACTACAGAGGAAAGATGTGAGTCGAATGAAGCCAAATTTTTCATTTCACTTCTGTTTATTCCCTCTGTTTCATCCCTCTGTAGGAAAATTATTTTCTGTATAAACAAATTCATCAAGTTAACTTATTCAAGGATGGAAATAACTGGTATCACATAACATTTTGCAAAACAAAATTGCCTCTGTTGTATTCCAGTGCTTAAAAGCAAACTGCTATGGCAATTCAACCCCAGCACTAACATAACCCAAACCCCCTATTACCTTCATCACTGCATATTCAATTTACATAATTATTCTGCTATGCTCTTCAGAATTTACATGTAGTTATATGCATTCTAGTTACTCTTGATTCAAGGATGATATTTTCTTGCAGATGTAACTGAAAAAGGAGACCACAACTCACATACTCGATTCACCTGACCAATAGATACATGTAATTCAACAAAGTAATGGTTTGGTTTGTGACTTTAAATAAAAATCTCAATTTGATTACCATACATTTGGACAGCCAAACCTAAAAGACCATCAGTAACAGGAAAGCCTCTCAAGGGCATCCCTGCTGCACTTTATTATAAATTGGCAAGTAGCCGCTAAGTGGTAAGGTTACCCTGGGCCAACAGAGGAGACATGCACCCCTGGGATCCCCCCAGCATGGCCTCCTAAGTTTCCGGGACACATTATATCATTTCCCTCTTCACTTGTACATCAGAACTGTTCCATTCAATTATTTTCATACCACTTGGGGTAAAAACAACTGTTGCCTTTAGCACACACTGACTACAATTAGTCAAAAGCAACAAGGGGAGAGAAAAAGACTAGACTTTCTTCCTGGAGGAAAAAAATATACAGCCTCTTCCTCCTATCAAAAGTATGTGGCTCTAGCACACACTCCTTCCTCAGATCCTACAATGACAAACACTGCAAGTACTAATCCAAGCTCTAAGATGACAGCTGACATCCTACCAAGGAGGCCTGCCCTGAATGCTTCTCTGGTGGGTAAACAAAGAGTGTATCAGCAACAGGCAAGCACGGCATGCCCAGGACGGACAACACATGACACCCCCCTTTCCCAACAGCTGCTTACAGTTGTTAGGGAAACTTCACAAGTTCCATTACTAAATACAGCATTTCAATATTTGCCCCAAACACTGTATGGGAGGATTTGCTAAAATAAGCTTGAAAAGTCAGGGATAGTCAGATATAGACGGACGCTGAGTCTGAAAGAATATAAATATACTTGAAAGTTTTTGATAATTTCTCAGATATTGTCATTTTTATCAATTATTACCATTACATGGAAAGTTCAACAACCTAAGATGAGAACTGAAGTCAGATATATTTAATGCTAAAAATTAATATTGGTGATATATTTTCTGAACTTCAGAAAACTTAAAACATAGACTTTTTTTTAAAGAAAAAATAGTTTCTTTTTTAGATTTTGCTTTGATTTCTTTTCCCCTTGGGAGAAAGAAGCACATGCTTCTTCCTATCAAAAGCATAGTATTTAGGGGGTGGAGTGGTGGCTCAGCAGTAGAGTACTTGCCTGGCATGTGTTCAGGACCTGGGTTCAATCCCAAGTACCATATGCACAAATAACTGGAGGAAAAACAAAATCCAGATGAAAAAATAAAAAATTATCTCTTTCTTAAAAAGAAAGAAAAGCATAGTATTTAGATTTAGGCCATCACATATTTTTTTAAACCATCTAATAAAATCAGACTGAAATTCCAACTGTGTCCTCCTTGATCACCATTCTATCCCTAACACCTAAAAGAGTACCTGCAAATTCTAGGCACTTAATGAAATACTTCTCAAATAAATCAAAACAGATTTTTCAATGGGTCTGAGTTTAGAGGAATGTTCATAAGAAGAATAAAAACAATGATTTTCAATTAAGAAACCAGATACTTAAGCATCAAAGAAAATTCAAAATAAATACAAGTATTTAATTATTGGTAAGTTTGAGTTGTTGAATATATGAGTTACTTGGGCACCATAAAAGGCATTAATGGTAAAAATTTTAAAGGACTATGATTCAAACTTTCAACAAACCACAGAATAATGTATTTGGGTTCTTTGGGTATTTTTAGTTGGAAACTGAAAATCCAGGTTCATTCTCTTGCTTTTTTTTTGCAGCAACATCTTTCTCGTCACAGACTTAATTTCCTCTACTGCATCTGTGTACCATGCAGGTACATACAGCACCACCTGTAAGTGATAGGATGTGTGGGCCAGCAATCTGAAAAAGCTCAAGGCAACTGTGGAACTGAGTGTGTGTTCACATGTGTGTGTTTACGCACACACGTTGGGGCAGAGGACGAAGTGTGTTTTCTAACAGAGTTTGCAAATAAGGTCAGATTAACCAAGTCTGACCATATTTCCATCTGGAAACTATATTTTCTAACATGAGCCATATTTTGAAAAATAGATTCAGATGTTTGGAACTGGTTCAGAACAGTTGTTAGAAATGTTCAGTACAAATGAAAAAAATTAGTCTTCAATGTCTTCCCCTCTCAGCTTTTCTTACTGAATAAATATGCCTTCTGGGGGGTCAGAGAGTTGGTGGGAAGCACAGAGTGAAGGAAGCTCTTTCCCCAAATCTAAAATTCATGCTGTTCTTAAATACATATCCAATGGATGAGTGCTATTTGATTTCTCCCATATTGCCCACTCTAACTTCAACCTGCCCCTATTTAACACTTACTCTGCCGCCAAGTGAAGAAAATTAATTCTCCTGCTTCAAATTCTGGGAAACAGGGCTGAAATGCTCAGTGACATACAGTGACCTTGCTTTCTTCTGTAATCCCTCCTATACAGTTCTGCATAGCCACTGAAGATGAGATTGCTGGTCTATGCTTACAAATGACTGTTATGCTAACTTGGTTCCATTTGTTAAATGACAAACTCACAAAAATATAAGAAGCTGGGTTTTGTTTCATTTTGTTTTGGTACCAGGGAAGGAACCCAGAGGCACTTAACTCACTGAGTCACATCCCCAGTCCTAAAAAGGTGATTTTTAAATAAAAATTTTTGTCCAGTAAGATCCCCAGATTGACAGTTCATAAGAACTAAGCCTTAAATCTCAAAATGCATGAAAACCTTCACTGGTTAGTTTGAAATTAGGGACAGACATTCAAAAATTATGCAAACACACAGGTGCCCCTCCCTGCCCGATCCCATTTCCTTGGCCATCACCGCCTGGCACTGTGCCCACAGTGTTTTGTGGGGCAGTTTCTTCCCACAGCCTACCTTGACTTTTTGCTGGATTTGGGTTTTGGCGTGGCGGTTTTTGATTTCTTTTCCTTTGGCTCTTTGGGAATCTTAGGGGCTTTCGGGGTCTTGGGTTCCTTGGGCTCTTTCTTCTCCTTGGGTTCTTTCGGTTCCTTGGGGTCTTTTTTTGCCTTCGGCCTTTTCTTTTTCTTTTTTTCTTCTTGGGACCCATCCAGTGAGTTCCTATTTAGTTCTTGGTTATCAACCCCACCAGGGAAGTCATCTTTACCAAAACTTTTACTGGGATCCTCTGCAACAATGTGGTTGTTTTTCTTTTTCTTCTTCTTCTGTTGTGGCTGCTGTTCTATGGACGGCAGGTAATCATCGCTCTTCACTAGCTGAGCATTCGGCCCACTAACCTGAGTCATATCCGGCACTGGTTTCTCTAGAAAGGGCTCCGATGGAGAATGCTGAGAGACACAAACGGGAATTGAAATTAGTTTATCATTCTTCATAATGAAGAAAGGAACTGAAAGTAAGCAGCTTCTGTTTCTAAAAGTATACTCAAGGTAACACCTATCTTTATCAACTCTACGGATGTGGAATCCATAATATTCTTTCATTAAAAAAGAAAAGGAAAAAAAAAAGCTTTCCTAAAGAGAAATGCTCCTAAATAAGAAAGTAAAATAATTTCAAGTTAGTAATAAAAAAAAATTAGTACAAGAAGGAATAACTGTTGCTCAGCTATTCTTTTAAGCAGGCCATGTGAGAAGTGGTAGATCGTAAAATAGTAGCAAAAGCTAAAAAACAAAGAGTAAAGTCTAAGCAGAGTTACTTTTTTCTTGTGGGAATGGGAACTCAAATTAAACATAAAATTTAGCCATTTTTAAGATGATTAAGATTCTGGTACTGTGAAGTATGAAATCAGAGTGTAAACAACACATAAACCTTACACCGTCCAGATCAT
Organism: Aplodontia rufa; assembly: GCA_004027875.1. Taxonomy (NCBI): domain Eukaryota; kingdom Metazoa; phylum Chordata; class Mammalia; order Rodentia; family Aplodontiidae; genus Aplodontia; species Aplodontia rufa. Next base: position 57,162 of record PVKS010010204.1, read on the forward strand.
TTCTGCTTTAAATGACATTAAAATGTCAAATTAAAAGCACGTATTTAAACTTTTATGTTTTGGTTATAGCTCCTGTACTGATATGGAATGTGAATAGTATTTTTCTTAACTTCAATAAGGAAAAGAGCATTCAATAGTTAATTTAATTTGATATGTCTTGCAGGAGATTCCTAGCATTCGTTAGGGACATACCCAGAGACTGTCTTTAGAACAGTAGAAAAGACTGACAATTGGGATGAGACACTGAGCAGTCAGCTGAGATCAGAGCAAATGAGTCTTCTATAAAACAGCCTTCACAGCTTACACCCAAACCAGGGCATGGCAAGTTATCCATCTGGTAAATCATGACACCTAATGAACCTTTATATTTCAACAAAACACCCAAAAATGTCAAATCTACAGTTGTCACTCATTTTCTGCCTTTCTCGTGTACTTCTCCTGGTATGCAATAACTGTAAGATAAGCAATCTGACTACAAACCAGGCGTGTGCTTCACACCCATGATACCACTGAATCCCCATACTAGCCTTAAGAGTGAAATTTGATGATCCTTCTAATTTTATAGTTATGGACAACGACACTCTAAGATAAAGTAGCTTACAGACAGTAAGTGACAGAAGTGAGACAGACATCGAAACTGAGACTCCACACAACCTACACAAGCAGACCAGACAGGAGAGACCCATGCCACACTCACAGAGGCTAGAGACTAACGCAGCATACACCAAGGCTTGCCATGGTCGAAGGAGGAAGGCAAGCAAGGTTAGAATCAAATATGAAAGTACAGGCAATATAAATTAGATCCCAATGCAACTAATATTTATTGAACATCTATCTGAGGCTATGGATTGAGATGTTGTAAGATCACTTGAATCTTACCAAAAAAAAGTGATAATTTATCCCCATCTTTCAGGAAGGAAGGGTTTGAAGAGGCTGTGTGGCCACACAGGGGACAGAGCCGAGAGTGAAATCCATCCTTCCTAAGCCCAGTGCTCTTGCGACTGTCCAACCCTTCCCAAAATCTTATGCACAGGCATCGGTGGGAAAGCTCCACAGGTTTCACTCAGGTGAATCTGAAACTCCTTCAAAAATCAAACCACTGCCTGTATAGAAGGTAGTTATACTGCTCCCACTAAAACCTGCCATGGTCACACAAAACAACTATGTTCAATCCTCCTGTTACACTGGAAGAAGAGAAAAGAGCCTAGAACTTGGAGTTGAGAAATTAAAATCTAGTCTGGACTTCACCATTAGCTGTATGGTCTGGGAAAAATCACTTCATCTACCTGGGGGTTCAGTTTCTTGATTTGTGAAGTGAAGACTTTGGATTACATGAGTTCCAAAGTCTGTTCCAAAACTGTGTGATATTAAAAACTCTTAAAGCACATATTGCCCTTTCTTGGTCACAATTGATAGGGAATCAAGGTCACAGTTTGAAGAAGAAAGCACGCATGTAAATCAATATGAGCAGCTTCTGTATGGGGGTAACACACCTGACTGAACGTGGAAGTCATCCTTTGCCCCTTCACTCTTCCCTCACAAATACTCTGAAGTATCAAATGAGTCACAATTCATATTACCATCACCTAAGTATTAATGGGATCTTATTTAACTGTTTTATTAAATTTAAATAGCTTAAGTCCGGTTGATTATCATATGTTATTTCCTAATGTGATTAAAATGAAAAGAGTCATATCTTTTTTGCAAGGGGCACAGAAATCAAACTTACTTGGGGAAGCTATTTTTCAGGTAATGAAAAGAAAAAGTTGTTATTGGAATTTTAATCATCTTAACAATGATTAAAATTTAGAATGATAGTTTAATACCAAGTATGGGCATCCTTCTTCAGTATGCATGGCATTAACTCCAATAACAGAACACCACCTTCTAATGAGAGATTCTCCAGTATACATTTATGAATTAGCAAAGAGCATGTAACACATAACACAGAAAGACTGAAAATTTATCTATACTTTTGCATACAAATCACTTTAGATGCCTCTTTTAGAAATAATGTCATAAATTACCAACTCAGTAAAAAATTTAATCTTCCATAAGGAGGAAAAAAGTAAAGATTAAGTACAAAAAAGTAGTAATTGTGTTTGATCTGCAACAGAATGATGTTTTGGTTCTTTCTAAAATAGGGTGAAAAAGGTGCTCAGAAATATTATAATGTTTACCAGACCTACATCTCCTTAAATCTTTTAGAGAAAAGCTGTTTTTGTAAACATTTAACAAAGAACAGATGGCCTGCCTTAATCACGTGGGGAAAAAAACCTGGAGCTCCCAGTAATACCCTGACAAAGTCTCCCAGGCCCAGCGCCCCCCACCACCCCCACCAGATGCATGGTGCCGTCTTTTCTAATGCTATTTAATTTTACAGCGGACATTTTCCCATCAATTCCCACTGCCTGACAGGTAATCAATGCCATTAACATCTGATATTACCATATAGGGCATTCCTAAAAACCTCACGTTTACTAGACCAAATGTGGAGAATGTTAGATACCAAAGGTATCTAACATTTTAAATACACCGTGTAGGACTTTCTGAGCAACATATTTTCTGTCATAATTCCACATGCCTTTTGAATGTTATGGAATATATAAGAACTGTGCCATAAACCTTTGGAACTTAAACATCATGACTGGTATTTAAACAATAAGTAAGGATGACTCCAGGTGTCTGTTTTGTTGAAAAGATTACCATAAGCTAAAGATTATTGTTTTTATCTTAACTCCACTATTCATAACACATAAATTAGAAAACACATAAAAAAGTTACCTCATATTAAAGTAGTAAAATGGACAGGGTGCAAATTAAACCAAAAGAGAACTGGAGTAGGAGAAATGAGGGCAATTCCTTTGCTACTTTTAAGCAAACCTGACCCCAAATTGTCAGAAGCACCGGGGTTTGGGGGAGGGAGAAGAAGAAGAAAAACTTTTTTTCCCAAGTGTGCATTTCTTCCAAGATTCACCCCCATTTTCTGGCTTAAAACACCATCTTTTTTTTTTTTAATCATGTTTTGCCTTATTATAGTCCTGAAACCTCAACCTGTTACCAATGTTGAGTAACACAAGTAAGCAATGTAATACTTCCACCATGTATAATCTTTACAAGCTCAAAACATTTCATGATCCATGAAATGGTGAAATGTTTTATTTACAGGAAAGTATATGATTATTTATGTGCATTTATTTACATACAAACAATCCTAACACCAACACAGTGCTCTACAAAAATGAAGATACTACTAGCTGGACCAGAGTGATGTAGTGCTTCAGAAGAGGCATGTATTCCTGCAAATTAAGCTAGAGGCAATAAAGAGGATGCACATGAGCTCTGAAAAAATGCCATCCTAGTAAAGAAATGGCCAGTCACTGAAACCCTAAATAAAAAGAAATCCAAGGTTTAAACACACAAAACCACGGTTCAAATGTTTTATAAAAGTACAAATAGAAAATGCTCATCTAAGACTAAAATGTCCTAATTGGTGTTTTTTAAAATGGCTTTGGAAACACCTTCTATTGCTGACTTTCTTAACCTTTTCCAGCATTCCCTGGGCTGTTGATCATTCTACACTCTTTAAAAAAGGCACTGATTTGAAAACTGAAGCTCAATCTCCAGCCAAGAGTATGTGATCATTCAAAGAGCATTTAGCAAAGGAGTATATTCTACTGAAATGTAACAATGACTTTGATTTAAAAAAAAAAAAAAAGATTTCACTTGCTATCTGGTACCCAATTTGTTTATTCATTCAACAGGTATTTGAGGATACAACAGTGAACAAGGCAGCCACAGCACCTGCTGTGGGGCTAGGGGTTAGAATGCAGAGCACCTAAGCAGACTGAGACCAGTGAGGCCTCATGAAGGAAGTCAGCACCGGCTGTGACAGAAGGCAGGCAGGGGCTGGTATATTCCTCAATGAAACCAGCTTGAACATCAG
>PVKS010010205.1:0-61021 GCA_004027875.1 Aplodontia rufa
AAAAAATTATTTAAAAAATTATACGTTAAGATAAATATCGCACAGATCTTTAAGAAAAAAAAATTTTGTAGAAGGTCATGTGGAAACTAACTACCACAGACACACCAGGCTATCTTATCTTCAAAGGGTGTTTTATAACCTTATTACTCATAGTATCTGTGTGATCTGAGATGTCTCACTCCATCTTCTTAGTCATTCAATATCCTGTGGTTAGTGGTCACCCAACTGGTTAAGAATTATTCTATGGTAATTTACTAAATCTAAGCATGGCTATAAATTAGTGATATTTTGGGTATTTATTGTGTCATATATTTACAAGTAACAGAAAAATGTGACAGGAAGAACAAATGCTTTCTTTCTTCACACATATCTTCCACTAAGATTACAGTGTACCCTGGAGTCAATTCCACTGAGACACAATTAGCAGGAGATATATATGAAATTACAGGCATGGGGCTTTCTTCATTACCACATCTTCTCTCCCTGTGCCAAGGTCCTGAAGCACTATCATTACAGTGTATCAGAAAGGTCAGATTCTTGTTTGCTAAGGTGCATGACAATTTGGTACTCACTGGGTTCGTAATGACTAGTAGAAAATGTATTGAGCTGTGCACCTGACCTAAAGTCACCAAGGAACTTCTGTTCTGGTCAACCTATACCAGAGATTTTCTCTCTTCCAAGATATTACAATAGTCACCACTGTGTAAGTAATATGTTCTGTATCTTTGCGTTTCCAATATGTAATGTCCATCATGCAAGTTACAAAGTCTAAAGTAGGCATCAACTCAATGTCGTTCTTATTTTCGGCTTACACATGAGTGCACACACACACACGTGTGTGTGTGTGTGTGTGTGTGTGTGTGTGTTAAACTGAAAGATGGGGACCATATCAGATGAAGAGTGTCAAACTGAGAATGTATAAATGGAGTGATCCTTAGTTCCCAGTTTGGGAAAGTTTGGACCTCTGCCATTGTCCTGACATTAATTATAATGTCTGATTTTCCATTCAAAAGAATCCATACTTTTAGAATAACACACATGGTCAAAGTAGAATGTCCTATACAGTATAGCCAATACAGCGTAAAGCATGTTTCAGGCTCTGATCTAGTCTTAAACTATGTTTAGTCTTGTACAACACAATAAATATACCTCAACTTACTGCTTAAATCTGTTCATCATAGACTGTATAAACTTCAAGACACACTACAAAATGTAGATCTCTATGTTAGTGTTTCTCTTAGATCTTAATCATTTCTACGTACTGTATTAGCCATGTCAGCAAAACATAAATCAAACTAGCGTTGGTATTTTTTGCTTATTGAGAAATATTTCTTATGGGAATATATCTTTCACAGCTAATTTTTAGATGAAGTACCTCAGTGGATATTTGCTTTATAATTAATTTTGAGTTTAATCTTAATCTCATAAAAGTAAATACATGACTATATGCTTAAGTTTTAGTGGGGAAAATAAAGAAATTATTTAACACAATTTTAGCTAAAGAAGGCAAAACTGGAATATTACTTATTTCCATTTCATCTTTTTTGACTACAGACAATCCGCTTGCCCTGTTGCTCTTCTCTCAAGCAAATCTTAGGGTAAAGGTTTACTTATGAGTTGACAGGTCCCCCTTGTTTTATTAGCCACTCTATAAGCAGAAGCCTAAGGTCTTATGCATCAAAATATGTTTTTTAAATTTTATAATTCTTCATAAACATTAAGACTAAACAAACTTCACATATTAAAGTCAATAAAACTTTTATAATCATAAATGATTGGATTGAAGTTAGTACAGATCTCTTAAGTGCATAATTAAAGTGTGATATTTCATCTGACACAATTAGTTTCCTACATGTCAGTTTATACTAATTAACTTGGTCAAGTTTGACAGGTATCAGCATCTCTTGTCTTTGTGCCCTTGTTATATTCTGGCACATTAGATTTAGTCTTAAAATACAGACAAAATATGCCACAAAGTCTCTGGAACCTCAAACCTCTCCAGAGATCTGAAATGACAATCACAATCACTTTCCTTGAGGAAGGATACTGCAAGACTAAAAATATAGAAACTTAGCCAAGTCTCTACTTAATATTTTTGCATGAACAACCCATTCAGTACCTGAAGAAAGCATTTATTCTGATAATTTTAATAGGCTCATGTAATTTGTTTGGTTATGATAGTATCATACAAAAAGGAAAAGCGCAGTCATGCATCCATGTATGTACATTCCCTTTGCATAGACAGAGTGTGCATATAATAACCTGTAATTGAAAAGTGGTTTACAATAGTAAATATATGTCAACATTTTATAAAGTATAAGAGTAATTAATTAAATATCAAATAACATTAACATTGTTTAAAATTTAAATATATTTCTACAATTTATAAAGAGTATCTTTCAATGATGTGTAAGTTAATCAGAGAAACCATTAAGTAGAAACCCAAAAGTGATCATGCTCTTTCATTGATATTACTATAATTATACATATTTAAAATGTTCACTTTTTTAATGAAAATTGCCGTATAGCAATAGATCACAAGTGGAACTAGGGATGCAGTCAACTAAACCTCTTTATCATTGTATTTTTTTTAACTTTTTTAAATTTTTGAACAACCATACAAGTTTTTAACAAAATAATATAAAATGTGTATAGATTCTGGATATTACAATTACCCCCAGGAGTGCCCCCCCAATTACCCACCCTTATCCCTCCCTTCCCCTTCCCGCAATGTCTCTAAAAAAGGATTATGTTGTATAGCATTACATCTTATCTGCATTTAACACATGATAATAGACCAACTTTCTCACTGTCCAGGGTCTAGTCCCAACCTCCACAGATGAGTGGAGACAATCAACCATTAGTTCTCTGGGTTAAGCTGATTTTACTCAGCATAATTTCTTCCATAGCCATCCATTTACCTTCAAAGGCTGCAATATCATTGTTTCTGTATTTTTGCAATGTGGTGCTCTTTTCCTTTAATTTGCTTTTTAAGATGTGCATAACAAAAATCTAAGCATTAGGCACATAAAATTATTAATTTTTGAGACACTTTGCACAATGCAAGAATTCTGAATCCTTTGAATGAATTTGAGAAAATAGTCTGTCAACTTCTAACCACTAACACTAACTCTCTGCATATGAATTTATGAAATAAAGGGATCAAATCATGTTATAGAAATGAATTCATCACAGGTTCAATTAAACTGATAAAATTTTACAAAAAAATTACAAATGGAAAATGGCCTTCAAAAATGCTATGCTCTGCTTGTTGGTATTAGAAGAGTAGTTGTAGATGGTAGCATTTTTACTTACCTTAATTTTTGGAGATTTTGTTTTGTTTTTTGACTCTACATTGACTTTGAAAAAGTAATAATTTTGTTTACAAGCTAAACCCTAGTACACGAATAAAATAATACAAGGCAAAATTTGCAGTGCTTGAGAAACACATGTGCTTCTTTTTACTTAATGCTACTTCACTTGCCTATGGAATTAATTCTGAAATAAACTGCACACTCAATAAATTTTCCCACAATTTCATATTTTATTTAAATACACATCAATTACATGGCAACAGGCAAGTTTAGATAGTTGAACCCTAACCAAATTTGTCAATTTATAAAATGAGAAAATCCCTTGAATTGCTACTTTACAGTGAGATATAACAATACGAATTAATCGTGCTAGAGGGCACTAGCACAATTCACTTGTGAGAACACAGGACTTATCACTTTCCTAACTAGACATTCTTATGCTCAACATGTTAGATGTATTTAAGTGATTCATTCACTCATTACTTTTTTAAAAGAGTATATGCTACACATCTAATAGAATGGCCAAAGTATAATAAAGTGGCAAGATAAATGTTAGGACAGATTACAGACCAACTGGGTCTCTCATATATTCCCCGTAGCATGGATAATTTGAAACATGGATTGGTAATTTGTTGTAAACCTATACTTTCACTACCCAGGCATCCCATTCGCAGGTATTTACTGAAATTATTTTAGAATTACATCAACAGAAAAAATCTGTTTACAAATGATTTTAGCAGCAATATTCTAGTCATGAAATGCTGGAGAGAATTCACATATCCGTCACCTGGTAAACTGATAAATGGTTGTATAATCCTGCAATAGAATACTAATTCAACAATCACAAGGAATGTCATGAACACATACAACAGCATGCATGAACTTCAAATGAAAAAGCCTGATTCAAAATGCTTCATTTTATAAAATCCCACTTATATGACACTGTAGATAAATAAACTGATAGAAAACTTATCAGTAGTGGCCCCAACTACAGATTGTTGTGTGAAATGATGGTGGTATAATCGTGTAAGGTTTTGGAGTGATAAAACTATCTTTTTGGATAGAGTCTTTGGTTTAGAGTGATGAAATCAAGATTGTGATATTAATTATTTAATTTCATATCGTTTCCAAACACATCAGAACATCAGAATGTGAAATTTCCTATACATACATTAGAGCTTAATAAAGCATAGTAGTAAAAATAAACTGATTATAAATTATAATTCTCCTTCAACACATTATTGTTTTATTTGCTTATAAGAATGGTCTATTGCATTAAGCAAATTGCTAAATAACTATTTTGCAAGAAATTTTAATAATTCTATTGAAACAGTATCATTTAACAACTAGTTCAATTACTCTCTAAGGTTAGCTTTTGAATGATTACAAGCACAATGTTGGAAATCAGTGTTGTATTTTATTGCATTGCATTAATGAAACAAGTAACTTTTAAAACAAACAGACATGACTATCTTTTATGAGAACAAAAATTTGCAATTTACTAACAATTCCAGTTACCATTGTACAAGCTGTATTTTTAGATTATTATGTTTTTGAAATAAAGCATAAAGGCATTTTCCTAAAAGGAAGTAAAAATTTGAAAACATGTTCATACTACTCTCTGTCATTCATTTCATTAGACTTTGTTGTGAAGTCTTTAAAATAACTGATTTTCCTGGGCATGAGAATATTAGATGTGGGGGTTGTCTTTGTCTTTTTTTTTAAATAGTTTTGTTTGAAGTGATTTCATTTCTGTGAAAGAAGGAGAAAGCAGAGATAATTACAGCAGTATGCTTTACAAGCTCATGGGGTTTCAACTTTTCCATAGTTACTTCTTGAATTAGTTCTATTATAAAAATAAAACCTTTCACAGTTCATTGTCACTGGTGTTACTGCCTTAAATGAATCACTTCTTATCTTTTCTTCTTAACATTTGACAAGGCACAACTGTTTTCAGTGAAAGCTTCTCAGATCAAACTTTAATCTCTTTTTATATAAAACTTCTCTTAGCAGAAAAATGGTAAAAGACAATTGTCTTGAAAACTGGGTAAATGAAAATGAATTAAACTATTAGCTTCACAAGCAAAGTTTTAATGATTAATTGATTTATTTTTATGTGTCAGATTGCCCTAATTATCCCAATGAATCTTAAACAGAACCATTCTTAATTGAAAACTCTATTACCCCTGTAGAATTTATAAAGTATACATTGAGAAGTACATACAAGTTTTAATATGAAACATATCACAATAAAACATGAGAACTGTTTCCAGAATCCACATTTCAATAAACATAACACATTTATCATTTTACTACTCAATTATGGACTAAATCTCACATTGCAGTTGAAGAAGGATTGATTATTTTTTCTAGCTTATTATCATTATATCATTACTCTCTATTATTTTCAAAATTTGAGACCTATTGCCAATTAAAAAAATAGAAGCAGCAGCAGAATCAATAATTGCACATTTCCTTGACTCTCATTAGGCTCATTGCAGAGAATGCTATTTCACACCAGTATGCCTTCTGCTCCTATTCCCTTTAGGTAACAGGTTGAAGAGTTTTCCCTTCAAAGCAGACAGGTCAAAGACCTAATACCAGTACTTTTAAATGTAACCTTCTTTGAAAATGGGGTCACTGCAGATCCAACTCTTTAAGATCAGGTCATGCTGGAGTAGGGTGGGGTCCAAATCAATAGCATTGGTATCCATATGAGGATATTCATGTGAAGCCAAGTGGGAATGAAGAAGATGGCGTATAGAGACAGAGACACAGGAGAACTCCAAGTGAAGTTGGGTGCATGGATTGAAATGATGCACCTAAAAAACCAGGAATAGAGATGATTGATGACCAATACCTGAATCTAGAAAGAGGCATAGATTGATTTTTCCCTGTTTATTTCAGGGGGGATCATGGCCCTGCTGACATCTCAATAATGGCCTTTTAGCTTTCAAGTATGAGACAACTAATTTATGTATTTAAAGCCATGCAGTTGTGGGGGTTTTGTTATGCCAGCCCTAGAATATTAAAGAAGAATAAACAGCAATTTCCTTCTTCTTCCTATTGACCTTGAAATACTGATAAGGCAGAGAATATATTTCCCATTTTCTGGGATTCTTTGCAGTTTAGGTCCACTTTGTATCTTTCCCATTTTCATTGTCAACAATATGCATGAGAATCTTCAAAATGCTCTGCTAAATAATAGCTTCTTGAAAGTGAAATAAAGAATGTGGTATTGTGATGAAAGCAAATGAGGATGTATACATTTTTTACCCTTTTTTCACCTTATTTAATAAACTTTTGAAAATCAGCACTAAAATCTTTTGTAGACTGAGTATGCAACACTTAAATGTAGACAACTGTTTAAGATAGTGGTTAATGATACAGGATTTTAATTCCCCCATCATACTCAATGCCAAAAAAAAAAAAACCCAAAAAAACTATGGACTAACTCTAATAAACTACAACCTACGACTGTCTTTTCCATAGCTTATACAGATCTACCTTGTCAACTAAAGTACTTGCTTTTAAAATTGAGTTTTCAAAAAATAAAATAGCATTAAATCAGGGAAAAAAAACAGAACATAACTTTTTATTTCCTTATTTATCTTAAGGTCCAGGGTTTTGCCCATTATTGTCTCATCTACTTTATCTTACTTAGGGAAATCAGTTTATTAGGTTATACCATGCTCATGGATTGGCCCAACTTGTGGCGGGCAGCACCTGGGGGCCATGCCACGCAGGCAGCTTTAAGATGGCGGCTGGCAGCTGGCCAAACCAAGTCAGCTGACCTCATGCTGTTCCTGGTTCGTATGCTTCCAATATCTGACCACCTAGGGACAACCAATAGGAGCCGGCAGCAGAGTTTTCTTCCTCGTAGCAACAACCTACTGATTGGGTTACCTTTGCTATATAAGCGGTACAACTTCATGAATAAATTCCACGCGAGAGCGAGCTCCACAAGCAACCAGAGTGTACGTGTCATTATTGCCGCCTTGCTGGTCGAATGCAACACAACTGACAACCAAATTATATTTCTTCATTCATATTTACTAAATTGTGAAATCTAGCAATATGCTCATCCCCATTGCTTAAGACAAGGATCAGTAATTCTATTCAGAGCCCTAAATCGAATTTATTTAGTTTTTAGTTCTAATACAAAAGACTAGAAGTGTAGGAAATATCTAAAATAATTTTGAAAGAAGTACAAATCATAGCAATAACAGATCTCATCTAATTGAGTTCAAAGTTCAGGAATTAACTGTAAACAGATCAAGTTATTTAATATCTTGACTCTCAGTTTCCCCATGGCTAAGAGAGAAAACGGTTCCTACAAAGTTATGTTATGTTATATTAGGTTAAAAAGGAACGTGATATGGATTATAAAATGCCCAGAACATAGCTTTCGTTCCATGAATGTTGATTTCTCAGGTAATGTTAACATCATGCTTATATTAGATTGTAACTTCTCTGCAAGACATGACAATGTGCAAGCTGCCTGAAGAGGCACCTCCACTTATGTAATCATTTATGGATCCCAACTTTCTCACATGGCCTGTGCTTGCTAGACATTGGGATAATCATTATTATGTATTAATTATTTTACAAATGAAAATGTATTTTCCCAATAATTCATAATTGTCAAATATATTAAAAGGACTTACATGTTACACTAGATGGCACTTGCCTGCAAACCCAGGGACTTGGGAGGCTGAAGCAGCAGTATTGGAAGTTCCAGGCCAACTTCAGCAACCTCAGCAAATTAGAAAGACCCTGTGTCAGAATTAAAAAACAAAAAACAAAAAACAAAAAAAAAAAAAACACAAAAAGGGCTGGGGATGTAGCTCAGTGGTAAAGCAACCATGGGGTTCAATCCTTAGCTAGAAAAAAAAAGACTTATGAATGAATGTTACATGATTAAAATAAATTTTTTCATATTCCTGTCCACTGCAATTATTCAAAATTTATTTATAGTAGTTATAGCCATTGATTTTATAGAAATCTTCTAGGGTGCTTTTAATATTTCTGTGTACCAAATGCCCCCAAACTAAACATGCATGGAATTTCAAATCCCCACCCCCAACAATCAACTGATGTAGGATTAAGAAATTTGAAATATCTTGCCTTATTGTATAACAAGCTTGGCAATAGCTTTTTTGATCCTGAGCCTTCCTGATTCAGGTAGAGGCTAGCAACCTTCTCTGTCAGACTTCTCTGAGGCTAGTAGGCATTTCTCCTCTTCTCTGCTGACTTTCCCCCATGCCTTTACTAGATTCTCTCTTTCACTTACTCACTTTTTTTTTCCAGAATTGTGGATTGAATCTGGGCCTGTGCATTGGCATGCTAGGCAATGAGTCCACCAATGAGCTTAGTTCCCATCCCCTTCAACCAGATGATATTTAAGGCATTTATTTAATTGCTGTCTCACATTCTGCTCCAGAAAAAATCACTAGACAATCTTGATGTGGATCACACTCAACATGTTTTTAAAAAGACTGTTCATTTAAATCATAAGCCATAGTCAAAACTTTCCAAAGTATATCTTTATATATTTATCTCAATGAATCCACATGTATTCATCAAATATAGCAGAATATTATAAAAACTGCTCATAAATGTATGCTTAGTAAATATGATGGGAATTTGCTGGAAGAAAAGTTTTCTTCTTATTATTAGTCACGACAAAGACCACATAATTTATATCCATATCACAATTACACTTTATAAAACCAATTTAACCTAACTAAATTTCCTGGAATTCTGCCTTATGTTAATAAATATAATATTTATAAATACATGTATTGCTTTCATAAAGTAGGCATCTTCACTCCTTTGTTCTTCTATTCTTTTGTTTTACCCTCTTTTACCCCCATGGCATAAATATTTACTATATATATGCTATACAAAAGCAAGTATATAGAATTTATGTGTATGGATTTGCTCAAATATGAATTAAATACCTTAGTAATGGATGAATTTTCTAAAAATTTTCAAAACATTTACAGAAATTCATCCATTCACATATTACAGTATATTTCATCTTCCATTTTCCACAAACTAATCATATTTCATTCAACAGAAGACATAATATATCACATATTCAAAGTTACTTCTGTTTCAATAAAATTCTCTATAATTCTCAGGTTCTATCTTTCACTAAACCCAGAAGAACAAAAGCTAAAACAGAAATTCGTCTGAACAAATATTAGTATGTATCATGTAGCAAATTAATAAAACTGGTTTAAAGTTCACAATTCAATGGACATTTAAAACTTTCTATTTTTAATAAAAAATCTAATATTGAGTTGAGACCCCCTTAAAAGTTCCTATCTTAATTTTTTTCAGATTAAAAATAATGATGCTTTTAAAATCAATTAAACTTCCTGACTTCAACCATTCATTTGTAACTCTCCTTAAAGAGAATTTGCAGTTATTTTCATGGTGAATCTGGTATGAAATTCTAGGTCTGTATTACTGTTTCTGTTTGACCAGTTAAAAAACTGAAGCTCTATGTGATTAAGTAATTTACCCAGGTCACATAAGTGGCAACTAGAGCTAGGAATGAAATCTAGGCAGGGTCATGTGGCTCCAAAGCTTACTCATGCTGTTTTTCATCCTGAGAAATAAATGAAATATATTAATATTAAAATGTAATTCATGATATACAGTATAATGTAATTTAATGTTGTTTTAAAAGTACATAAAAACTGCAAACAGAGTCACAGGGATTATTTATTTATTTATTTAAAGAGAGAGAGGTACAGTGAGAGCCAGAGAAAGAGAAAACCAATTTTTTTTTTTTTAGTTTTTCACACAGCTTTCATTGCTCTGACATTTTGTTGTGTATGGGTGCTAGGGTTTGAACCCGTGTTCCTGTGCATGTGAGGCAAGCACTGAAACCACTGAGCCACAGCTCCAGCCCCGCAGGGATCATGTAAATGAGTTAAATGAAATCTTAAATGGTCTTAGGGGACATACTTTTTTTTATTGGTGTAACATAGTCTTACTTAGTGAAGGGATATATCATACCCATTGATACATTCAAATCCAATGACAGTGTAAAATGAACCCAATCCAGTTACCCAGGATTCCCTCCTCCTCCCATTTCCTGATCTTATACCTCCAGGGCATTCTCCCGAATTGCAGATATTAATGTGTGTGTGTGTGTGTATATGTGTGTGTGTGTGTGCGTGTATTTGTATATATACATATATATATATATATATATATATATACACACATATGTATGTATATATATGTAATATTGCTTTGAATTTTCTAGTTGGAAATGCCTGTATGAGCACTATCTAGCTTCTTGGGGGAGTAGAATATACCATACAGTATTTATAGCCCTCTTTTCTCTCCCCATCCTCCCTATTCTCTCCTACCCCTGCCACCTTTCTCCCAATTTGTAACTGCACTTCCCCCAGTTCATGTGTTACTCTGACTTTGGTGTGTCTATTTTATATTCTTGATTATCTTTTACCCTATCTTTAGCTTTACTCTAATTTCCACATAGAAGAGAACGCATTTGATCTTTGAGTCTCTGAGTGTGGCTTATTTCACTTACCATATTTTTTTTCCCATCCATTTACCTGCAAAAGCCATGATTTCATTCTTTTTAATGGACGAGTTCCACATATATCACAGTTCCATATATATATATATATATCTCACAGTTTTTGAATCCACTCATCCATTGAAGGGCATATGGGTTGATTCCATAGTTCAACTATTATGAATTTTGCTGCTAAAAACATTGATGCAGTTGTGCTACTGGAGTGTGCTGATTTTACATCTTCTGGGAAAATACCTACGAGTAGAATAGCTGGGTAGTATAGTGATTCCTTTTTAAATGTTCTACCAGTCCAAAGTGTACAAGTGTTCCTTTCTCCCCACAACCTATCCATCATCTGTTGTTTGTATTTTTTGTTTTTGCCATTCTGACTGGAGTGAGGTGAACTCCTAGTGTAATTTTGATTTGCATTTGTCTGATAGGTAGAGATGTTGAACACTTTTTCATATATTTATTTGCCTTCTGTGTTTCTTCTATTTAGAGCTTTCTGTTTAGCTCTTTAGCCCATTTATTGATTGGATTGAATGTTTCTTTGATATGAAATTTTTTGAGTTCTTTATAAATTCTGGATATTAACCCCCTGTCAGAGAAGTACCTGGCTAGGATTTTCTCCCATTCTGTAGGCTATCTCTCCATGTTCTTGATTAATTCCTTAGCTGAGAACACACTAACTTTAACTTTAATTAAATGATGAACCAAATTTCAAAAAAGCAAAAGTAAGAGCTTCTACAATCCTTTTGTTAGTCAACTTGCTGCATTTATGTGAACTAAAACCAGTACGCTCCTTCAATTATTTCCAATTTGAGATATATTTATATTCTAGACATGCT
Organism: Aplodontia rufa; assembly: GCA_004027875.1. NCBI lineage: Eukaryota > Metazoa > Chordata > Mammalia > Rodentia > Aplodontiidae > Aplodontia > Aplodontia rufa. The sequence continues at coordinate 11,724 of PVKS010010205.1, forward strand.
TATATGCCCAAAAAGATTGACAATTACAATCATTTTCATCTTATGTATTAAAAATACAAAGTTTAGTACTTAGGTGTGTATATATGTATATATGTTCATCAAGAAAATAATGGAAAAATAAAATATAAGTAAACAATAGGAAAAATAGAGTTTAAACAGAAAGACATATTTTTGAATCACTATTAAATGGAAAAATATATTTTTTCTGAACAGAACACATAGTGTGATTTCATAAATGAGGAAACAAAATCTGCCATTTATGTATGCATAAGTTACTGAAATGTGTTCTACAATTCTACATTTTACAGTTCTATAAGTATCCCACAACATGCTTGGTGTCATTAATTCCAAAGTAGGGAGTAGAAATACCATGAGTCAGTAAAGGTGACATTACAGGTATGATGAGTTCACAGCTTATTACCACTTTTTCTCTATTATTTTCAATGCTTAACTTTTTTTTCACTGCATATAACCATGTATTATTAAGCTATTAAAATATTAATGAATTTATTTAAAAGAATAAATTCCTTACCCAGACAAGATTTCTAATGTTAGGAAGTAAAGAACTAACCACCCTCCACCCCCTTGACCACCACTAGCACAAAAGTACATTTAAAAATTTTCAATCTTACCACCTCTCTGTAATCAGGTTTAATACTCTCTGGAACTTCAGGCAATTCTGGCACTACAATAAATAATACAACACATTTAAAAAATACTTGAGTCTAGTTTCATCACTTATCATTGTTATAAATACAGATGGCTCAGGAAGAACAAGCATTTCTCCATCCTCATTAGCAAAGTATTAGATTGCTTTTCAAAATTTTGTTCCATATTAATTTTCTCCTTGTTATCTTCCAAATCATGTAATTAAACTTTCACTCTTCCCTTCCAATGTATTTCTTCTTTTCTCTCTGAAACCATGTTGGCATTGTTCACTAGACATTTATGATCTGGTTTATAGCCTTCAGCTTAATACAGAGCTTGCCAAAATCAAAGGTAAATTTTAAAAATGCATAAGGATAAACTTTACAACCATTTACCCTTTAAGATCTTGGATTTTATCCAAAGCAGAAAAGGTAAGAAAAGGAAATAAATGATCAATGTTGAATGAAAGTGATTATCTGCAATAATAATCTGCATAGGAGGTCTGAAAGAATCCACCAGATAACTAAAAACAAGATAATTCATTAAGTGGACCAGAGTGAAATCATGTGCAGAAAATAAATTTGTCTTTCTGCAAATTTGTTATTGAATATAAAATCAAAAGTACAGGTTACAAAAGAGAACAAAGAGTTAAGGAGGACCTCATCTAAATTGAAACTTTGTGCTTCAACAGACACTATTGTTAGGGGAAATGCAAACACACAAAATGAGACAAAATATTTGCAAATCACATGTCTGACAAAAGATTAATACCAAGAATACAAAGAACTCCTATATGTTAACAGCAAAGAAACAAACTACCTATTAAAAATGGGCAAAGAGTAAGTATTTCATTAAAGAAGATATACAAATAATAAGCATATGTAGATGTTCACTCTCATTGGTATTTTAAATTTGGAAAATAATTATTAATGTGATATAATGAGATATCACTCCACACCCATTAGGATGACTATTAGCAAAAATTAATAGTAGAAGTGTTGGCAAGTATGGAGAAATTGTAACCCTTGACTCCTTTAGGTGGAATATAGAATGCTAGAGTGGTTATGGAAATGGTCTGGAGATTTCTAAATAAATAAAAGAATACCCATATGATTCGGCAATTCCATTTCACAGGACACACCCAAAAGATTTCAATCAGAGAGACATGAGGTGTGACTCAGTAGTTGAGACTATGACTTGACTAGCATGTGTGAGGCCCTGGATCAAAACCCCAGCACCACAAAAATAAAGAAGCTTTCAAATCAAGGACTCAAGCATATTGTTACATCATGTTCAAGGCAGTGTTTTTTATATTAAGCAAGACATAGAAACAACCCAAGTGTCCTCTGAAGGATGGATTGATGCACAATATGCAGTACTACATATACATGAGATGAACTATTATTCAGTTTTGAAGAGACACAAGTTCTCTTATTTGCCACAACACAGATGAACTTTCAAGATATTATGCTGTTGGTTACAGAAGGAAAGATATTCTGTGATTTCACTTATATATATTATGTAGAGAATAATCTATAGAAAGTAGAACAGTGGTGGTCAGGCCTGGGAGAAGGGAAAGAAGGAAGTGCTAGTGTTTATTGGGTAAGGAGCTCCAGTTGGATAATGAAAAAAAATATGTAAATGGTTGGCAGAGATGATGGAGCTCCACTCTTCATGTACTTCCTGCTGTAGATCAGGATTTTCAAAAATGGTCAGTATGTTAAATTCTTTGTTACATAAATTTCATCTCAATAAATATAAACCAATATCTTTCTCATCTACCAGGAGCATAATTTAAAAGATAATGGATTAAAAATGAAATGAACAGTTGATAGCAAACATAAGCAAGTAAGAGTAAGTCTATTAAGAAATTTGTATGGAAGAATAAAAAAGAGGCACAAAGATTTACACTCCAGAGTCTGCTGTAGCCAATACCTACAAAAAGGAAAATAAAATTTTACTGAAGACAAAGATATGATGTAAATGAGTATAGAAGCAAATAAGTTACCTTTCCAAAATGGCTCAAAATGAATATCCTTCTTCTCACAAAATATAATTCACCAGTGCCTTCTTAAGGCAGCACATTTATCCTATTTACAATCTTAATGTAAAGTCCAGGAAATCCTTAATGTCTCAATATGACTAGTCCTGCTTCAGAATCATAAAACAAAAGTAAAAATATTATCTGACTACACATACCCCTTTGCAATTCTGCCAGATCAGACAAGATCATCTTGGGCAGCCAAGAAAGAATCCGTAAGTAAGAACACTATCCAAACAATGAAGAGTTACAAATATTCTCCTCTCCCAGCTTATACTGTTGTGGCCCTACCAACTCCAGTAATAGCTCCCCTCTATTCCTCATGCCTTATACTTAAAATGCATTAAGTTACACCATTGTGGAATTGCCCCTATTTTGGATGACACTTAATTCACAGCAAAAACATTTTTTTAAGTTGTCTCCAGAATCACCCAAAATGTGTCTTGAGGCTTTCCTAACACACTCTTACAGAGGTTACTTGTGGTTCTCAATAATGTGGTACTCAAATAACCTAAAAACTCAATTGATGTGTTCCTGGTGTTCATTGTTTAGAGCATATCAAAAGGAATAAAGAATTTTTCCCAAGTTCATATAGACATAAATGTACAATTTCCTCCTTCTGGTTTTATAACATTAAAATTTGCGACAACCAAATTTCCTATGATTAATTTGCTGCATTTGCTAGTGTCACCTTGACATTATACCACCTCTCTTTTAAGTGTGTTCTACTTTGCTAAGGGGCTCCCTTTTTCCCTTTCCTGATGGTCTAGGGTAGTATGTGCCAAATAGAATAGCAAAATCTTCAGAATGCAGAAGAGAATAGGAAGTCTTTATTCTCATAAGTTGACTGCAACCAGATGCCTAGAAAATGAGAGATTTACAGCAGTTTCCTGGTGAGCACCTGAGAGCACCTGCTAGGCTGTTGTCTCCTGAAATAATCAGTAGAACTTCCACTGAGACTCCTGAAAGCGGCAGTTCCCACAGAAGTGCTCCAGGCTGGGATTCCCATTGCCTCTTTTTGTAACTTGCCACCTTAGCTTCTCTGACGTCCAATGACATCCATATTGTTACCCTGGGTCTTCCTGTTAAAATCCTTGTCTGAATAACAAACTATATGGATTTTGGTGACTAAATATAGACTAATATCATTAGAAAACAAGTAAATAAATTATAATACTCTCATATTATGAAATACTACAACTGTCAAAAAAAGTGTGAAGTAGCCTCATGAATCCCAAGTTCTAGTTGTTAAAAAGGAAAAGTAGGAAAACACAGACTTATCCCACCTACAGATGTATTTATAAAATTATTAATAGTAGGTCCCTCTGGAGAGACTATTGGAGGATGGATGGTATGAATTAAGGCTGTCTTTTTTTATTTTTAAACTTCTATGACACTTGTATTTTGTAGATAAAATCCTAATGATGAATTACCTTATAACTAGAAATAAAAGCAAAAAGAAAGGCTAGAACATGCCTACCACCTTCATCTTAATTGCAATGACTGTTATTTCCTCTGTAATTAATTCTGTTTGCTTTTTTCCAGGACAGCATCTTATATTTTATCATCACTACTCCATGATAGCACTCTCTTACCATACCATTCTAACCTCACACTTTGGCATTCACTTTGACTCACACTTAAACCCCACAAAAACTAATTTGCTAATTTCTCGTATATCTTAATTCATTGGTCATCTTGCTTTGTAGTCTGTTTCTCTCTATTCATCTCAAAAAATTTGATCAATAGCACCTGATTCCCTAAGATCTTATATTTGTTTTCTGTTTTTCCCTGAAAATTCAAACACTAAATTTCTATTTCAATCTTATTCCTCTACTCCTAGACAAGGAAAAATACATTCTCTATGATAATATAATACAATTTTATACTGTTATTTAAAGCTAACAAACAGGCTTAGTTGGGTTTTAAATGTACAGTTGGCATTTTAATTTTTCTTGAGGTCTCCTTTCCATTCTTGCCCAGTAAATCTAGAGTTTTATTCACCTCTAAAGCTTTTTCATGAAATGCTTGTATTTCAATTATTAAATATTTCTCATTTATTTTCTATAATATAAAAATCAGAAGTGAACTTTTCCTGCTGCCCTGGAAAGTCCTGTCCATCTTTACTGTCTGTATCTAGGATGTTATTCTGTAGTTTCCACATCTGTGGTAAGGGTGGTTGTCCCTACCGCATTCAAGTGTCTCCTATTGTTAAGACTCCTTTCCCTTTGCCTTAAGGCACCCTTCTAATTGTCCCCTAATGACTCTGGTGATTTTTACCAAAAGTCAAAGATACTAATTACTTTCTCCACTCTGTTATCTTTAATTGCCTAACACCATGCCTGCTTTGAATCTTTATTCTAAGAATAATAATAATTATAATAGTAATTATTTATTGAATGTTTACTATAGTATAAACACAGTTTAAATACATAATATATTTAATTTCCCCACCTTTTTTTCCAACAGCTCTAAAATAAGTACTATTATAATTCTAATATTAAGATTTGAAAACTCATCCATAGATAGTTTATATTTCTCAAAACCATACCGATAGCAAGTGAATGAACAGAATGTTTTGCTAAAGGGTCAATCCAGCATCTTAATTGTTATTCCACAATGTCTTTCACTTACACATTAATAAACATACAGAATTCTTTAAAGAGGAGGGGAATGCAATTTGTCAGTGCCTAGCAGTAATGGAAATACTATGCATTTGCTCTATATATTATGTTCTATATATTCTGTACTATACATATGAACTTATTTGCATATAATAAATTTTATAAAAATAACTCCATCACAGAGGTTTCCTGAAGCATTATCCACATGATTCTGCTTTGTATATATTATGCCAGGATAGGAATTAAAAACGATAACTTTCCAAGAAAATTTTTTTACCCACTGCTTGCAAACAATTCTTTTCGCTCTTCTAGGAGTGAATTTTTTTCTAGGATTGTAGCATTTCCCCCTATCCTAGCAGTTCATGGGTTCTAGGTCTTTCTGGAATCAAGTCTCAATGGACATTAGTGGGATGAACGTGAATGCTCTGTGAGGTGTCACATTGCAGAGAGCTGAGAGCTTTTTATGTGAGGCCTCTTTCGATGGCATTCTAAACAGTATCCTGCATTACCTCTTATTCTCTCCCTAAAGACAGGAGGTTTTGTCATGGGAAGGGTATAGGGCTCTTCAGTTGACTAAAAAGGGAGGATTCACTCAGCATTCAGTATTTATTGTCAAACTTTGGGTCACTCTTTGCAAATGGAAGCCTATTGTGATGAATTCAACTTTTTTCTCAAAGGAATACAACTATGGATCTATATTGAAATTTAATTAGAACTTTATTCTGTCTCATTTTTCTAAACAGATACAATCTGTCAAAAGGCAAACTACTCAACCACAACCTAGAGGATTCCCAACAGGAAGAGTTTTAAGTTCTGGTTTTACGGTGCTACACAATTTCCTTTTAGTAAAACCTGCAAACTATATTCTAGGAAGGATACTGTGATGTTACCACAGCTTTCTTAAGAACACTGGTAGTAATAGATTACCCCCCCCCGCTCTATGTCATAGGCGAAATTATTACTACTTCCAAGTGGTACAAGCAATATTTGAGGAATTTTCCAAAAGTTCTCTAATAATACTATTATTCAGGGAAGAAGTGTTGTGGTGACTAACCAGGAAAGAGTGAAATAGTCTCTGTGTTTAGAACAATAGTCTATAGAAACAGTTTTCTCATTTCTCTGCTATGATTCACGCTATCCTGCTATTGTGGTAAACTGATAAAATCTTTATATAATTTTGATATTTTTTCCTAAAACCCATGCCAGAATACAGAAATCAATGTATTATTGCCTCAAAATGAACATTCATTTTTTAAAATCTTCTTAAAAACAGGGGCTGGAGCAGTGACTCAGCAGTTATGGTATTTGCCTGGCTGGCATGAGGACATGGGTTCAAAGCCCAGCATCACTTACACAACAAAGTGTCGTAGCAACAAAACCAAATGAAAAGCTAAATAAAATTAATTCCATCTTTCCCTCTCTTTCTCTCTCTCTCTCTTACTGTCCCTCTCTCTTATAATATACATATACACATATATGTAGATATATTCCTAAAACAGGTCTTTTAAAAAAAATCTCTGATCAGCCTAAATATTATTTCTGTATAAAAGTCTTCGCTTAACACTCAATATTTTCTTTTTTTCATTTCTTCGTTAGAATTTAAGTTAAGTCACAGTAGGAATTTTTTCATATATATTTGTAGGGACTTTAATGCCCTGACTTGACTAACGCTTGCTGTAAAATGCATGCTCAACATTAGTATAGAGAGGCTTGAGCGGTTTCTCAGTGGTTTTAACACTTGCCTGCCATGAACAGGACCCAGGTTCAAACCACAGCCTCACATACATAACTATGTGTTGGAGAAACAAAGGCCAGAAGAAAAACTAAATAAAGTAGATTCTCTCTTTCTCTCTCTCATTCTTTGTCTATCTTTTTATAAAAAGAAAGAGAAAGTATTAATACGGAAATGGTCAGATCATATGATCTCTGTTTTTAAAAATTTGATCTGAAATTTTAATTTCAAAAAGTTCATGAAATAAAAATATAACATTGATTAGATTTTCTTTCTCAATAAATTTTAAGTAAATGACACCTTACACATGATATTTATGATGTAGGATGAAGAAAGGACTCTTAAAATTACATGTGTGATACTGTTTTAATGATTCTAAATATAGCACTAAAAAAACCTTCTAAAGAACACATTTTTCCCCTTTGTGTTAATTACATTCTGTATTATCACCAGATAAAACATTTTTTTTTAAAGAGAGAGAGAGACAGTGAGAAAGAGAGAAAGCAAGAAACAACTTTATTTAGTTTTTCACTGGCCTTGCCACTCTGAGACTTCCCGGTGTACATGGTGCTGGGGTTTGAATTTGCGTACCTGTGCATGCCAGGCAAACGCCACTACTGCTGAGCCACGGCTCCAGCCCTTGACTAACATGTTAGGATGGATTTTAAAAATTGTTTTCTGTTGCTAATGAAAATATTGTAGAATTAAAATTAATGTAATTGTTTCTATTTTCAATATTTAGAATGCTTTCATTTTAAAATGTAATCCATTATATAATGCACAACTATGTAAAGTAATATGCTTATGCCTTAGTTTAATGAAATAGAGAAGGTGTGATTATAACTTAGTAATGAAATTTTCCTAGATGCAGCCTATTTCTGTTACCTGCTTGGCAAATGCCTGTAAGTATTTAAGTTCAGAGCCAGAAAGTTAAAACTCTTACTAAGAAATTAATTCCTGTTCTATATTTTAAAAGATATTTTTGTCTTCCATGGAGTGAGTTAATCATTATTTAATCATGCAGAAAAGTGCTTATCATTCCTCTCTTCTTGTTAACATGATAAAATTAAAAAACAAAATGGCATGTTCCTATGGCTACTCCTTTAGTTAAACACACTGCATCTGGGAAATGTTGAATAGGAAGGCTAGGGATTACATAGAGATACAGAATTACCTTACTCGGCTTCCTTCAGAAGGAACAGGGCACGTGGCTGCTCTTCCACTAAGTTTCATTGCATAATTATCCCCACAGATCCACACAATACAGGTAGTCTCTGAATCTGCATGTGATGAAGCACAATTACTGACCTGAATCACCTTCTTTTTCTTTTTTAATAAGAAAGACTTATCTTGTACTTTCAAAAGATGTTCAGCTTAACATCCTCTACTACTTCCTGCCCTCACTCCTGATTTCAGTCTGGCTACAGAAACAAAAAGAATTTTGCTCTAGATGTCAGTACTTTCTTCATAATCCACTTCTGATTATTCTTCTTTTTATCCAATAAATCAGGAATAACTTTACCATAGGTATCAACATGAGGGATTTTATGTAAAAAGTACAAAGAATACCAATTTGCAGAACCTGTTCAACGAATCCCGAGGCACTGTCTTGTTCCCTAATTAAGTTTTAATTGTGGAGAATTTCTCCGTCTACAGAATTTGCTGTCCATCCTGCTTTACACTCCCCGTTGGTCTCTGAGTAACACCATGTGCTCCTGAAGGGCTATTTTGTCCTGGATACTGACTGCTTCCCAATGAGTCCAGGACGAACCCTTCATCTTTCACAATGGACCCTTTACCCTCCACTCCTCTTGTGGCTGCGGCTCCACTCTGAAGCAAACTTCTGCTCTTACTCTTTCTGATTATACCCGTCATCATGCTCCCCAACAGGATGCCATTAATATTGTCATTAGCACAAACTGAGACATTTTCTGCTATGTTCCTTGGGATAGGAAATTCTAGAACTGGTTTTGAAAGGGCAGTGCTTAGTTTCAACAGTATTCCTCACTTTGGAGCTTCTTGCTATCAGATTCCCTCACCGCAGGCTTGAGCTGTCCAATTCTTTTGTAGACAATGTTGATAGAGTTGGTACGTACAGATTTTAAGACAATACAGATATTTTTAAAATTCCAGAACAAAAAATTATGCTTTTCTGAAGCAATTTAAAAGTTGTGAAGAGGGCAGTTAAAATGATTAAAATTGCTCTTGAGGAATTTTTTTGAATAATATGACTTTCCAGAGGAGGTGGACATGAAAGCAGGGACAATTTCCTGATAATACAATTTCTTAAAACATCTCAATAAACAGTGATTGATAATGAGGGCTTTAATGAGGGCTTTACTGTTTTATGGAACAAAAAATGCACACAAATATTTCATCAAACAGATTTTTTTAAAATTCAGAGTCTCTTTGTTCATCATTACAGGTTATCTCCGAAAGTGTTGTACTGAGAAATTAAAAAAAATCATGTGTAAAGACTATCTGGGGTATAGTGCAGTGGTAAAAACTTGTCTAGTGTGTATGAGGCCCCAAGTTCAATCCCAGGCAACACACATGCACACACACACACACACACGCACACTCACATGTAGTATGCTTGCATTTGTTTCATGTGTGTATTAAAGCAATATTGGACCTAATTTACATTTCATTTTAGTACTTTTTTCTGAGACAAATTTCAAAATGACCTCATAGAAAAGCTATTTTAGGAATCACTAATATGAAAAATGTCCACAGAACCTCCAGTTTAACATTGTGAATTTAAATTCTCATTAGCCATTCAGATCTCACATAGAGAAAAAGAAAGAGTGAAAAAGGAAATTTCTTTAAAATATTTGGACTTTAACTATAATCAGTGACTACATTTTCCTTTCTAATTGAGTTAAAGAAAACTTAAAAGGCTTTAAAGGTCACAAACATTGTTAAGAGAATAATTGTGAATATAACGTCTACAGTAGAAAAATTTCCAATTAAGTAAGAGGGCAAGCAATGGTCAATTTACCTTTCAGTTTTAGATGCTATCCAAACTATGAAACAGCAAGGCAGCATTAAAATTTTGAACATGCAAATGTTCTATAGATGAGCATGAGCTCTTGTCCTAACACATCTGGTGTTCAGCACGTGCACGTCATTCCCCAGGACCTACTCTAGTCCTTCCCAGCTGAGTTGCACATGCAGGGAGAAAGAACATTTATTTTCATGAATTAACAGCTTTTGCTGTCTGCTTCCGACTATAGATATGGACAACCCACATTCTAGTAATTAACCAAATGAAAACCTTCTTCCATGTCATTAATAGATCTTCCACATGCAAGTGAAAGTAAAATTAATCTTTTTGGATTAAATGATTAGATGCTGAAGCAGTCTAAAGATTAACTATGAAGATGTCACCATTGCTACTGCAACAACCATACTTTCTCTTACTATACACTTATGCTTCCAGGAGCAGCAAGGTATTCTATTGACTATAATCACAAATGAGAAAACATTCAGGAATTTTGTTATTGACTGACCAATAAATGAAAAATGGATACAACAATTATATCTTGGAAACAATAATTCACCAGCAGGATATAAAATGCTACTAAAACGGAGACTGCTGCCTTTTCTAAAATGTATTGCCTCTAGATATATAAAAATGTCTAACTGATACTTGTGTGTGTGTGTGTGTGTGTGTGTGTGTGTGTGTGTGTGTATGTCTGGAAGACAGGTGCTCATTTTGAAATCCTTGTGATCATTCTTTGATTTCCAACTACAGTCACTATTGGAGTTTGGTTCTGCTCAGAGCACTGTTCCCTCATGTCACATATTGCCGGATGTCTTTTTCAAAGAAGTACTACTTCAGAAATTGTTAATTGCTAGGTGACCTGTTGCTTTCCAGAGTCTGGCAGAAGACCAGCACAAATGAAGCTTCACCATGGCTTTTACAGAGTATGTGAGTATGGGGTAGATTAGTAGATGTGTGAGTGTGTATAACTGGTTAATGGCTTGCCCACTTCACATTGTCAAACAACACCACTTATCAATCTTCCACTGATAACAATAACAGCAAGGACAACAGCATAATAAGGACCACCAAACAATTCTTTGTGTTTGGTATTGTGCTTAATATAGGCTATTTTTATTGAGTGTAAACTTAGGTGCCAATCCCTGTAGTAGGTGCTGGGGTATAAAAGTGAACAAAACACTCAAACATGTCTACTTTTGTGTTGGCCCCTTTCAATTGTGAAGAGACATACAATAAAAAGTTAAAATGCCTTATCTGCATGGTAAATTAGAAGGTGATCAGGTGTATGATTAAGTAAAGACAACAAGGGAAAACATCACTGCAGAGGAGTGTGATATAGTTATGTAGAGTAGTTAGGTTGGGGTTCAAAGAGGTAGCTGGTGACATTTGAGAAAAGATGACTGAAAGGAAAGTCCTCTCAGGCTTTTCCCATCATCTTATAAATACAACAGGGTTCAACCACAAGGCTCTACCTTAATGACTTTATGTAATCCAAATCATCCCCCGAAGGCCCACCTCTAAACGCCATGGTCTACCATCTGATTATGTTTCCACCCACTTAATAGCTCACAGTGGGTTCTAAACCCAACATATGAAGCTTTGGGATGCATGTGAAAACTATATTCAAGTCAGCAGGAAGCAGATGTGAAGGCAGTGGAATCAGCAAAGTGGTTAGTGCAATAATTCAGGAAAAAAATGATATGGAACCTTAGATAAAAGATTCAAAAATTTCTAATAAGTTTATTTGAATCCAGATATGCTTGCTTCAATTTTGAACCTCTTTTCCTGTGTGTTTGATGCAGTGCTACTAGGATACACTTAGCCTTTGATTGGTACATGCAAGTCTCTTTCCTAGTGTTCCAAAGGACATTAGAAATAGTACCAGGAGATCACAGATTGTGGATAAAAGAGTTGACTTTGGTTTTACTGAAACTTGGAAAATTACCAGTTAAACCACAAGGGTATTTTTTTTATTTGAAAGTATTCCTTTGTACTAGACTGGCTGGTGTCTGTATAGTACCATGTTGAGCCAGGAGAATGAGCATTTCTCCAACAAGGACATAAAGGAAGCAAGGAAGAAAGTAACGCCTTGCTACTGAGAGAAAAAAATCAACAAAGCTGCCAATGGTGCTTGCTGTATTTCAGCTGTGAGAAGGTTTTCTCAAGAAGAATTCACCCTGCAAGTCCTCCTTATTTTTCTGGGAAGCATGCAGGCAGGGCAGTTATTTTATTTATTTGTTTATTTTGAGACAGTAGATACCATTCTGTTCTCCAGACAAAGTTTCAAAACTATTCTTAATGGGTTCAAAGAAAGTACATAGATAAATCCTGAAAGAATTGGGAGGACAGTGTGAATAATGGGAAACAATGAAAACTTAAGGCTGATAACAGGATAAAACATGTCCTTTAACTTTGTTTTAATTGTTTCCAGAGTAGAAATAAAATAATATGAACATTTCATGGATCAAAGTATTTCTATATAATTTTAAACGTATTGATATCACCAAGTTGTTTTTCAAAAATTAATGCTAAACAGTAAATTTTCAACAGATTTATCAGAAATCTCCAAATGGTCTTCCATAAAAATCACAGTAAGCGGGTATTTACCAATGGAGGAATGGATTTCAAATGCATGAAAGGAATGTCGAAGTGCTTGCCTGATGGGAATGACAGTTGAGCTTCACATTTTCTGACTTTAGGCAACAGAAGGCAGATTTTGTTGCTTGTGTTCTGTGAATGGCTAAGTCAAAATTAGTATTCAGCACATTGAAGTGGAGATGAGGGATTACAACTTCACACCAGAAGGCAGAATGACTTGCAAATATGTTAAGGGCATGCACACATATATCCACACTATATACCACGAGATACTACAGGAGAACATTCATAAGTATGTGAGTATGCGGTTTTCAAATTATAACTCTTATGATTAAATATGAATTCCTCTTCGCTTGCATTATCAATAAATTTAGATTAGCAAGAAAGAATTAACTTTGGTTTTGACAGACCTCTGTGGTTTATAGTCAAAGAGAAAGAAGAAATATGTACTTAATGTTTGTTAATTAAATGGTGCTAAAAGCATCTTATTTTTCAAAAGTTGTATAACTTTTTGAATGCAAATTTATAAACTTACATTATTATTTCAGTCAACCTTTATTTTTTAACATATAAAAGTATTTTTATTAGAGCAGTATAGTTTTAAATAACAATGTGATTAGCTTTCACATATCCAAGATGCACACAAATCAGCATTACATTGTTCAACAGCCATCCCCCTACACCCCTCTACCTCCCTCCTCCCGTCCCCTGATCCCTTGCCTTTCTTCTGGGTCTAAAAACCCAAATACAGTGATATAATTTTTATACCTATGAAGAACATTTTCATATATATGACTATAGTACATAAGTGACATTTATAACTGCTCAGAATATACCTTGCTTTATCTAGTTCCAACATTTCCCCCTCTCCTTTCTTCCTATCATCCCTTGTTATTCCTCAAATTATTTGACAATAGGAATAAACATTTATGTTTTTGTACAGGTATGCAGCATAGCTTGTTCAAATATCTTATGAAATATCTTGCAACTGTATCTCATAAATATTAATATTTTGCATTTTTGTTCTATGGATCTAATACATAAGTTTGTCTACTTTACTCCCAAACCTGGGTTTAAGTCCAGCCTCCACAAATAAGGGAAACCATTTGGCGCTTAACACTCTGGGTTTGGCAATATCATTGTTTCTAATATCTGAATATTGTATATATATACCAGAGCTTTTGGATCCATTCATCCAAAAGCTAATTTTTTGAGGGGTCACCACACTACTTTCCAGAGCCGCTGGACAGTCTGCAATTCCACCAACAGTGTGCTAGTGTTCCTATCTCCTCACAATCCTTCGAGCATTTGTTATTGTTTATATTCTTCATCTTTGCCAGTCTGACAGGAGTTAGGTGAAATCTTAATGTAATTTTGATTTCCATTTCTCTGATTGCCAGTGATTTAGAGCAGTTTCTCATGTATTCATTGGCTTGCTCAATGTCCTCTGTTGATAAGTCTCTGTCTAGCTATCTGGCCCATTTATTGATTTGGGTTATTTGTGTTTTTGTTATTGAGTTTTTAGAGTTCTTTGTAAATTTTGGATATTAGTCCCCTGTCAGAGGGATCACAGACCATTATTCTATTGCATACTGTAGGTTGTCTCTTGACTGTTTTGACTATTTTCTTGGCTGTACATAAACTTTTTAGTTTAATGGCTTCCCAGTTATTGATTTTTGACTAATTCTTTCACTTTAGGATTCTTTTTGAGGAAGTTGTTGCCAACTCCCATATGCTGGAGTTATGGTCCTAGTTTTTCCTCTAGAAGTTGAATGGTACCTGGTGTAATTCCTAATTGCTTAATCCATTTAGATTTGATTTTTATGCGAGGTGAAATATAAGGATCTAATTTAAATTTTCTGCAAGTGGCTGTCCAGTCTTACCAGCACCATTTGTTGAATAGGCTGTCTCTCCTCCATGTTATATTTTGATCCCCTTTTACAAAGATCAGATGTTTAGAGATTTGTGGGTTTGTTTCAGAGTCCTCTATTCTATTTCATTGGTCTTCATTCCTATATTGATAACAGTACCATGCTGTATTTAATACTACAGCTCTAAAGTATTATTTTAGATCTGGTTTTGCAAAACTACCTGATCTGTCTTTCTTGCTTAGTAATGTTTTGACTATTCTGGGTTTCTTGTTGTTCCATATGAATTTGAGAATTGCTTTTTCTATATCTACAAAGGATGACATTGGAATCTTTATGGGGATTGCACTGAATCTGTATATTGCTTTTGGTTGATTGGCCATTTTAATTATATTAATTCTGTCTAACAAGAGCATGGAACATCTTTCCTTCTTCTCATGTGTTCTGCAATTTCTGTTTTCAGTGTTTGATAATTTTCATTGCAGAGGTCTTTTACTTCTCTTTTAAATTAGTCCCCAAGTATTTATTCTTTTAGAGGATATTGTAAATGGATCAATCAATTTCCAAATTTCTTCTTCTGCCCTAATATTGTTGGCATATAGGAAAGCTATTGAGTTATGGGTGTTGATCTTGCAGCCTGCTAAATTGCCAAATCTTTTTATTAGCTTTAGCAGTTTTCTGGTGGAGTTTTTTTGGATCTTCCAGATATAGGATCATGTCATCAGCAAAAAATGATAGCTTGACTTCCTCCCTTCCTATTCTTATCTCTTTGATTTCCTCCTTTTGCCTGATTGCTCCTGCCAGGGCTTCAAGGGCTATTTTGAATAAAAGTGGTGAAAGCGGGCAGCCTTATCTTGTTTCTGAGTTTTGTGGAAATACTTTCAACATTTCTCCTTTTAGTATTATGCTAGCTGAGGTTTTGGCATGTATGACTTTTATAAAGTTGAGTTCATTTAATCCCTATTTTCTCTAGAGTTTTGAGCATATATGGGTTCTGGATTTTATCAAAGACCATTTCTGCATCTGTTGAGATGATAATTTTTTTTGTCCTTAATTCTGTTTAAGTGATGAATAATATTTATTGATTTGCATATGTTGAGCCAGCCTTGCATGCCAAGCTGAAGCCAATTTGATCATAATGAATTATTTTCTTGATGTGTTTTTGAATGCAGTTTGCAAGAACCTTAATAAGGATTTTTGCAACAATATTCATGAGGGATATTGTTCTGCTGTTTTCTTGTTTTGATGTGTCTTTGTTGGGTTTGGTGTCACAGTTATGGTTGCTTCATAAAAAGTGTTTGGGAGAGTTCCCTCCTTTTCATTTTCTTGGAATAGTTTATTGAGGAGAAACGTTAGCACTTCTTCAAAAGTTTGGTAAAACTCCGCAGAGAATCCATCAGGTCCTGGGCTTTTCTTCTCTGGAAGACTTTTAATTGCTGTATGAATTTTGGTGACTGTAATTGGGCTGTTTATGATTTCAGTTTCATCCTGTGTCAATTTGCAGATGTTGTATGTGTCCAGAAATTTGTCCATGTCATCCAGATTATCTGATATAGAGCAATATAGTTTTTCAAAATGTGCTTTGACAATCTGTTTGACTTCAATGGAGTCAGTGGTGATCACCCTCTTTTTGTTGGTTTGCTTTGTTTTTCACCTTCTTTTAGTTAGATTAGCTAGGGATCTGTCAATTTCATTTATTTTTTTGAAGAACCAGCGCTTAGTATCATCAGTTCTTTTTATTGTTTTTATTGTTTTTTTTATTCTCAATTTCATTTATTTCAGCTTTGATCTTAATTATTTCTTGTCTTCTGCTGAATTTGGGATTAGTCTGGTCTTCCTTTTGTAGATATTTGAGTTAGAGCATAAGATTATTTGTTAGAGATCTCTCCTAATTCTTAATGCGGACACTCAGCGCAATAAAATTTCCCCTTAAGAATGCTTTCATGTTGTCCCAGAGGTTTTGATATGTTGTGTCATCATTCTCATTCTCTTCCAAGAATTCTTTAATTACTGTTCTCATGTCTTCTTGTATCCATTTTTCATTTAGTAGGATGTTATTCAATCTCCACATATATGTGTTTTGTGCCGTGGTTTTTGCTGTTAATTATTAGGGTCATGGCATCATGGTCTGATAGGATACATGGAATCATCTTCTTTTTTATATTTGCTGAGATTTCCTTTGTGAACTAGTATATGATCTATTTTGAAGAAAGATCCATGTGCTGCTGAGAAGAAGGTATACTCTGCCAATTTGGGGTGGGATATTCTGTAGATGTCAATTAAGTCTGTTTGATTTATGGTATTGTTTAGACTGGAGACCTCTTTAATTTTTTTTATTTGATTATCTGTCTGTTGGTGATAGAGGAGTGTTGTAATCTACCAGTACTACTGTGTTGAAATTTTATACCTTGGCATAATTTTTCCACATAGTTGGGATCATTGGTGTTTGGACAGTATATATTTACTATGGTTATATCTTCCTGTTGTATTGTTCCCTTTACTAGGATGTAGTGGCTTTCTTTATCTCTTTTTATTAATTTATATTTGAAGTCCACTTTGTCAGATAAAAGAATTGCAACTCTAGCATGCTTTCTTGGGCCATATGCCTGGTAGATTTACTTCCATCCTTTCACCCTTAATCTTTAGGTGTCATTGGCTGTAAGGTGGATTTCCTGTAAGCACCTTATTGTTAGATTTTAGTTTTTGATCCAAACTGTCAGAATGTGTGTTTTGATTGGTGTATTGAGACCATTCACATTCAGTTTTAGAATAGTTATGTGGTTGTGGTTCATGTACATTGGGTTTTATTAGTAGGTTCTGCGTTGTTTTAGTTGTCTGTTGATAGCATGTACCTTTGTTAAATTTCCTCTGTTTGTGGGTTTTGAGGAATGTTAGCTTGTTCTTCTCTCTGGAGTTTATCTTTCAGGATTATTTGTAATGCTGGTATTCTGTTCACAAATGCTGCAAGTTTGTTCTTGTCATGAAAGTTTCTTATTTCCCCCTCAAATTTGAAGCTGAGTTTTGCTGGTATAGTATTCTTGACTGCATGTTGTGTTTATTCAGGTGTTGAAAGATATTCTTCCATGATCTTCTCACTTCTATAGTTTGAACTGAAAAGTCAGATGTGATTCTGATTGGTTTGCCTCTGAGTGTAATTTGGTGTTTCTCCTTGCCACTTTCAATATTTTTCCTTGATTTCCCTGTTGCACATTTTGAATATGATGTGTCTTGGTGAGCTTCTCCTTTGATTAGGCCTGTTGGGTGTCCTATAAACTTTCTGGATGACCATATTTGGTTCTATTTTCATACGGGCAAAAATTTATTTAACAGTTTCCTTGGGAATGTTCTTTATCCTATCCTTTGTGTTTTGATTTCTTAATTTATCCCAATTACTCTTATATTGTTTGTTTTCATTTCAACCCAGTCATTTTTAAAATTCTATTCATTTTCTGTAAGTTTTTTTGTCATCCATGCTCTCTAGCTTGCTCAACCTCTCCTCATTTTCAGAAGTTCTTTCTTCAAGAGCTGAGGTTCTGTTTTCTAAAGAAGTTAGCCCATTATTAAATTCTTCCATGGTTCCTCTCATGTCATTGACTGCAGATTTTAGTTCTGTTACTTCCTTTTTGAGTATGTCTATTTCTTTGATAATATAGTTTTTCATATCTTGAGTTTTCTCACTTAATCCCTTCATTATACCTTCTTTTAGCTCATTGTTCTTTTTAGTAATCAGATCATTGATAATATTTTCAAGGTTTTTATCTCGGCCCCTAACTGTGACATCCTTTTTTGGGGAATTTTTAGTTTGAGGTGAACCTTTGCTTATTTGATTTTTCATTTTTGAAGAGCTTCTTTTATATCTCTGAATTGAGATTTCCTGTGGGGAAGGTAGGCAGTTATCCACGTGGGTTTTCCTTGCAAGTCAAAGGTTCAGATGAGCCACCAACTCTTTGATGATCACATTCTTTCAGATGCTATTTGTGCCTGGGCCCTCTTGTTGCTCTACCTTTTGGTTCCAGGCTCAAGGTTGCAAA
The DNA here is from genome assembly GCA_004027875.1 of Aplodontia rufa. Classification (NCBI taxonomy): domain Eukaryota; kingdom Metazoa; phylum Chordata; class Mammalia; order Rodentia; family Aplodontiidae; genus Aplodontia; species Aplodontia rufa. Next base: position 30,273 of record PVKS010010205.1, read on the forward strand.
TCTGAACCTACTGGAATGCAGGGTGTCCATAGGTGGTGCTACTCTTGGTGGTGAACCACCCCTTGTTGGTTCCTGGCAGGCGCCGCTCCAAATGGGGGTCCTACTGGTCATATCCAGAGTGCCTTCTGGTATAAATCAAATAGGGCCCAACAGGAATGAGTGTCAGATTGGCATGGCTCCTCCAGGCAGGAAATCTCTCTGGTTGTTCCTGAGCAGACCTGCTGCAGATGTGGTCCTACCAGTCCTATCCTGAGCACCTTCTGGTGGGACTTGAAAAGCCCCAACAGGAACACAGGGTATCAAAAAGGCAGGGCTGCTCCAGCAGGGGAGAAACCTCTTCTGGTTGGTCCTGAGCAGAGGCTGCTGTGGATGAGGGTCCTTCTGTTCATGTCCTGTGTGCCTTCCAGTGGGACTAGAACAGGCCCCAATCGGAACATGGGGTGTCCCATTCAATCTTTTAATTTCAAGAATGGAATACCGCCCATTACCCATTCACATTTACAGAAGTTTTCTTTTAATCTGTATTCTCCTTACCTATTGTTAACTTCCCCTTATTTTCAGAGGCAAATATATGAGAAAAGCAGTCTGTATTTTGTCAGTTTCTCATCATCCTTCAATATTCATCATGTCTTCATTTTCCAATCTTCTCATCAAGACTGTCCTAAAACATTGACTGTCCTCTCAAAAATATATACTATGTTAAGAAAAAATTCCCTTTATGAGAGTCCCAACCAACTAGAGAACTATCTTTCTTGTTGATCCTGATGTGTAGGCAAGTCACAAATTTCTTTCAATTTTAAGTAGATGCCAACCATCGTTTTCTAGTACTTCAGTCTAGTATGCTGTGCTACTGATCAACAAGTTTCTGTTTACTAATATACCAGCACCTTATGAAGAATAAAAACGGAAATGATTAGCCTGCAAGGAAAAAAACAACAACATGAGAAGCACTTCAAGTGAAGGAAGAAATATAAATTAAATGGTGGAGGAAAATATCTTTGGCAACAGATCAGAAAGTTTTAATTGGAAATGTCATGAATTTTTTTTTTTTTGCTTATTGAAGTACAATATGAAGCTCCTTTCAAACACTCCTCTTTCTCTCTATAAACAAAATGCCTTAAGCAAACACAAAACTTTATTTCTAATCATTTGATCTTCTTATTTCCAATTAACTGTCTGTGTTCTTAAGAGATAGGAGAAATCTGTGTGCCTTGTAAATGCATTCAAAATGGCAGCATAAAACCTAGCTTTCTCCACCCTCATTTTGCAATCTGTACTCCTCTATTTTGATTATTCTTCAGTATACCCTTCTCTAGTTCTCCCATTATGTTGTGTAATTCTTAGAATACAGAGATCATATCTTGTATCTTTATTTCCACATCCTCCCCATTTATCCTTTCTTTACCAAATATAATATAGTCATTTAAATGTAGCATGCTAACAATCTAAAAAATGACTTTAAAAGATGATAAAAAACACAAACATCTTGACTTTTCAATTCAATCTCTTTACTTACTCTATTAGTATTACCCTCTCTGTAAAGACTAAACCAGAAAATGGCAAAACCTTGAATTCATTTTGTGGTTAAAATCAACCTGCCAAACATGCAGAATATTCTCAAATAAACTTTTCATCTGAATAAATAAATAAAAGCAGCCTGAATTCATCTGCTGCTTGCTTAGTCTTTGTAGAATTCTTGCAAAGCTTAATGTATAGGAATAAGCTTTAGCAATGAGTATTTCTACCTTCATTTTCTTCCAAATACACTTTTTAATGGATTAATTCTATCACCTGCAAAATTATTTCATTGCTTTTAAAAATAACTATTTTACCTACAAAATTATCAAAATTGTTCCATATGTGCTATTTGGATTATAACTTTGCTAGCTAATATTTATAGTGACTACACTTGCAAATATTGCATTCCCAGAAATAATATTTGAAATTAGAAATATAGTACTGCAGATAGACTGTCAACCAAATACTATCACTCTCACCATCTCAGATTATTACATCATGAGTACCAATCTCATTTTATGATTATTCTTTCATTAGGAAACAATGCAATAGTGAGTATGGATAACTACCATTTTTTTCTCTAATTTTTTAAAGTGAGCCTATGTTGTACAGAATTTATTTCAAATATGAAGAATTGATGTCCTAGTTGTATTACAACTGAATCTCATATGTTAAAACATTTTAATTCCAGACAAATACATGAAAAGTTTAGAAAAATAAGCTTTTGGGTTTTTTTTTCAGAAAAGATACAAAATATCTTTAAGTGCTAAAGAGCTATGATTATGTTTCTTCATCCCTTGGAAAGGTTCTTATGTTTCTATGAGTCCAAGTGAGTTATAGTTCTTTTAAAATATGAAAAAAGAATGGCTATACTACTACTATGTGAATTTCAACTTTCCACCCCATCTGTAAAGTTAAAAGTTAGTCTCCAAAGCTTTTAGGAGGCTGTTGCCCTTTTCAAACAGCATTTCTAGTGCATCCATCTTATTGATTTATTCATAGTAAATGTTATCGGCTCATTCTTAGTGCGTGAAACTGAAGAAGGGCTACATAAGTGCTTTCTAAACCCTGGCAACCATCTCAATATAACTTGGCAAAACTGTGAAAACATATTATTTCTGGTCAAGACAATAGGCAGGCTGGAGAAGGAAAATGGAGCTCTCAATACCAATGAAGACAGGTCATAAATTCAAGTTTACCACCAATACCAAGTTCACCATTCCAGGAACTATTACATCCAGAAAGAGACAGAGTCTCTCCAGTAATAAAAGCATTGATCCTGAGCTGAATTGTTGAGTGGTGATGTAAACTGGATGACCCTTTGTGGAGAAATACATTTCTGTGGTTTCAAAGTCCTTCAGTTTAACACAGGTGAATTCATATAAAAAAATGTTTGAGGCAGCTACATTCTACCACTCAAAAAATGGACCTACAAAGAAAAAAAAGACATCTTTTGTTATAATAAAATATTTATGCCTTTACTTATATATTTGTGCATTTACTTATTTCTACTCTATTAGGATGGTTTTATATTTATATATTTTATTCCAAGTGGCTTTTTATGCTAAATTATTTCTTACCAATTAATTAAAACAATTTATTAAATTACCAATTTATTAAAACAGAGAAAGTTTGTCAGAAGGCTTATGTTTGGCCAGTAATCAAAGACAACATATGATGAATAATTTCTTTTTATTGCCTTCATTTGTGATACATTTAAAAGAACAGAAAACATTCCCTAGTATTAAGTAGTGATCACATTGCCAGGCCATTCTTAAATACATGAACAATCAAGAAGTTGGAATAATTTAATTTAAATTCTTATTCCCCAGCAAATAAATATTCTATTTATTTATCAATAAATAGAAATCTAGCAGCCAAATCTATGATAGAAACAAGCGTGGTTGTTCCTCTCCACCTCCACCTCAAAAAATGACTGTGATCAGATGATTTTCCCATGTTATTATCTGGTCCTGACACATCCAGCCAGGAATGTGGCAATGAGTCTGATGTGTAGTGAATATAGCTCCTCAGCAGAATGTCAATACCTCTTTCTCAGACAAAAATTTCTGTGGCAAACCTGATGTTTCAGGTTAGCATTAAATATTAAAAGATAATGAAATCCATATGCTAAAATGGAAACAGAGGCAATATTGTAAAGAGAAAAATGCAAATATATCTAAAGAGAAAATAGAGTTCTAGAGAGCAAAGAAGGAAGGTAGAAAAAGAAAACAAAGTAGAAGAAATTAAAAGCAGAGGAAAAATGCAAGAATAACTTCATAAAAAGAATGAATAGGAACCTAAAATATGATATATATTACAGAAAATTTCTAGAATGAAAATTTGTAGAAAAATTATGAAGCCATGTAGGGAAAACAACAAAAGAAAGAGACTAAAATTAAAAAGATAATCTTCTTATAGTTTGCATTTAGTATCATAATAAATACATAATCCAAGTTCATATTTGTCCAATCAAACAAATTCAATGTTCTATGTTAATGTTGCTTGCAATTAGAGAACAACTTCAATAATAAGATAAGCTAAGGTCATTTTTTATTTTGACTCTAGATTTTTCTAACTTTATTCTTCAAAATACAATCACTGGGGATTTGTTCTCAATCAATGGAGGTAATTATTCTTCCTTCACGGTTGCCAATGTTTATCCATGTGTCTTATCACAATTCAAAAGAGGTCACATCTTTTTAGGTTAAAGGGGAATATTTTATCTGTATTAAACTTCTCATATTCAAAAAGATACAAACTTTTTTCTACACTTTAATTGATACTGACCTCATGTGTCTTCCATGCCGTACCTGCAGAGGATGATACCAATGATGTTGTCCCCATGAAAACAGCATTCTTACATCTTTACTTAAAGAAATTCTGCAGAACTGAATGCATGCAATATTTTAATTATGCCCATCCATATTTGTTTACTCAGAAATTATTTATTATGAGAATGAATAATAGGATATCTCATAATATATTCTCTATCCATGAATATTTTAAAGAACATTTTAGAGATGGAGAGATGGCTCAGCAGTAGTGTTTGCCTGGCACATTAGAAGACTTGGTTCAATCCCTAGCACCTCCTATACAGTTAAGTTGGGGAAAAACAAAAAGCAGATGAAAAAATAAAATGAACTCTCTTTTTCTCTGTCTCTCTTTAAAGAATAAATAAATAAAAGAATATTTTAGCAGAATGGCGATTTCTTTAAGCTTTCCTTACCTAATACACTATAAACATACTGAGGTCTTAATAAGTCAATATTAACAAAGATAATAAAGATGTAGATAAATTATGGATAGCATACTCCACAATAAGCATTCCTATATGAAATAGTTTGAAAAAAGCACTTCCCATAAATGATGAGTTTGGTGTGATTATGTTTAAGCATCTTTTAAAAATCAGTGGGAGGAAAAAGAATGGGAATTTTCTCTCTTTTAGAATATTGATGTCATTGTCTTGTCTGGTTTTGGTCTCATTATACAAAATGCTTAATGATAAATATCTTAGAAGATATCAATATTTTGGCTGTTACTATAAGGAAAAACTATACCAATATTATTAGATCTTAAATTATTTTAAATGAAGTTTATTTCATCTTTGAATAAATTTCCACAAGATATGTTCCAATTTTTTAAAATATTTTTCTCAGATTTGTATTAACTTACCTGAATATAACATATAAATCCACTACATTCCGTTAGAAATCAAACTTATCTTAAGTGACATTTTTCCTCATTCTCTATTTTCTTGCCTCCCTCTTCCTACCCTCCAGCCTCAGGCCAAAACACATTCGCACCACTGCCAAAAGCCAAATTCTCCATTTCTGCTGTTATATCTTGTATCCTGGTTCCTGTATACTTGGTTCTCATTTCTCGTGTAAGGTCTGATTAGATCAAACAAGTAAAAAAAAAAAATCACAGAGAACTTCGTACCACTTCTGCAATTTCAACATCAAACTACAACACTATTTTTATTTTATTTTATTTATTCATTTATTTTTTACCTGTTCAGATATTATCTTTATTTTTCCAATGAAAGCTTAGGATAATTTTTTCCCATTTTTTATTTGTTCAAGATAGTCTTACATTTAGGAGGGAATCATTGTCATACAATCAAGAACAAATGTATAATGACAGAGCAAGCCAAGGCTGATGCCATTCCATGGTCTACCCCATTGGGTTCCCCTTGATTCCATATTTCCCCATGTTTAATCCTGTGTTATTTGGACTTCTCATGGAAGTTGAAGGTTCCCCAGTTGGTTTATACCCCCATACGCCCTCCCTCCAGCCTCCTTTATGTCCTTTTTATTCCTTCCCACCTCCCCATCACCCTCCCTTTATCCCCAAGTATCATAGGCAAGGTTCCACTTGCTCATGTAAAAATTCATCCATTTTGAGGTTATATTAACTTAGCCAACTTTCAGTCTGTTTCCAATTGTATTCTAGCTTCCACAAATGAGAAAAAACATTCAGCCCTTGAGTCTCTGAGTTTGGGATATTTCACTGAGCACAATTTTTTCCATCTCCATCCATTTGGCTACAAATGCCATGATATCCTTTTCTCTAATAGCCAAGTAGAATTCCAATGTACATATGTACCATAAATTTTGAATCCACTTATCCGGTGAGGGGCATCTGGGTTGATCCCATAGTCTAACTATAGAAAATTGGACAGCTGAATACATAGATGAAGCTGTATCTAAGTAATGTGCCAATTCTAGCTCTTTTGGGAAAATACCCAGGAGTGGGATAGCTGGGTCATAAAGCAGTTCCAGCCCTAATTTTTGAGGAGTCTCCATACTGTTTTCCAGTTTGACTCTACCAGTTTGCAGTCCCACCAGCAAGGTGACAATGTTCCTCTCTTCCACAGCCCCTCCAGGATCTGTCATTGTTTGTATTCTTCATTTTTGCCACTCTGACATGAGTGATGTGGAATTTCAGTGAAGTTTTGATTTGCATTTCTCTGATTGCTACCGATGTAGAGAATTTTCTCATATGTTTATGGAATTTTTGGAATTCCTCCATTGAGAAATTTCTATTTTGTTCTCTTTCCCATTTATTGATTGCATTATTTGTGGTTTTGGTGTTCAGATTTTTGAATAATGTATATTCTGGATATTAGCTCTCTATCTGAGATGTAGTAGGCAAAGATTTTCTCCCATTCTGTAGGTTCTCTTTTGACACTCTTGACTAATTCCTTAGGTGTGCAGAAGTTTTTTAGTTTAACAACATCTAATTCATTTCTTCTTGGCTTTAATGCTTGCACTATGGGAGTCTTGTTAAGGAAGTCAGTGCCTACACCTATGTCATGTAGTGTTGATTCTACTTTTTCTTCAAGCAATTGTAAAGTTGTTGGTTTAATTTCCAGATCCTGAAATCATTTTGATTTGATTCTTGTGCAGGGAGAGAGGTAAGGATCCAATTTCGGTTGTCTGCATATGGCTGTCCAGTTTGTCTGATACCATTTGTTAAATAGGCTGTCTTTTCTTCCACACTGTACTTTTGCCCCCTTTATCAAATATCAGATGGTTTAAATTTAGGGTTTCATCTCAGAATCTTCTATTCTGTTCCATTGGTCTTCAATTATGTTTTGATACTAATACCACAGTGTTTTTGTTACTATAGCCCTACAATTATAATTTCAGGTCAGGAATTGTGATACCTCCTATATCCTCTTTCTTGCTGTGTAATGCTTTGGTTATTCTGGGTCTTCTGTCATTCCATACGAATTTGAGAATTGCTTTTTCTATATCCATGAAGAATGCCATTGGTATCTTGATGGGGATTGCATTGAGTCTCTATAGTGCTTTTGGAAGAATGACCATTTTGATTATATTGATTCTGCCTAACTAAGAACATGATATGTTTTTCTTTCTACTCAGGCTTTCTGCAGTTTCCTTTTTTTAATGTTCAATAATTTTCATTGTAGAGGTCCTTAATATCCCTTGTAAGATTTATGCCCAAGTTGTGTTTTTTTTTTTTTTTTTTGAGGAGGTTGTGAATGGGACACAACTCTTCTTCAGTGGACTTGTTACTGGAGTATAGGAAAGCTAATAATTTAGGAGTGTTGATCTTATAACCATCCACTTTGCTAAAATAGTTTTTAAGCTCTACAAGTCTTCTGGTCAGGCTTATTGGGTCATCTATGTATAGGATCATGTTATAAGCAAATAGAGACAACTTGACTTCCTCTTTTCCTATTTTAATTCTTTCATTTCCTTCTCCTGTCTTATAGCTCTGGCAAGGGTTTCAAGGACTATATTGAATAAGAGTGGTGAAAGTGGAAAACTTTGTCTTTTTCCTGAATTCAGTGGAAATACTTTCAGTCTTTCCTCATTAAGCACAATGTTAGCTATGGGTGTGTCATAAATGGCTCTTATAAATTAAAGTATCTTCCTTTGATTCCTATATTCTCCAGAGTTTTGAGCATAAATGGGTATTGAATTTTATCAAAGGTGTTTTCTGCATCAATTGAGAAAATTATATGATTTTATTTTAATTCTGTTCAAGTGGTGATGTATGTATGTTGAACTGCCATGCTTTCTTGGAATGAAGCCCATTTGATCATGATGTATTTTTTTAACACATTTTTGATCTGGATAGCTAGAATTTTATTAAGGATTTTAACATCAATGATCATTAGGGAAATTGGTCTGTAAATTTCTTTTCTTGTTGTGTCTTTGTTAGGTTTTGGTATCAGTTTTATATTTGCTTCATAAAAAGTGTTTGGAAGTGTTCCCACCCTTTCAATTTCATGGAAAAGCTTGCGAAGGATTGGTGTTAATTCTTCTGTAAAAGTGTGATAGAATTCTGCTGTGAATCATCAGGTCCTGGGCTTTGTTTTTTGGAAGGCCTTTGACTGCTGATTTGATTTTGCTACCTGAGATTGGTTGGTTTAGAATTTTAATGTCCTCTATTGTTAGTTTGGGAATGTCATATATGGCCAGATATTTGTCCATTTCTTCCAGATTATCAATTTTGGCAGAGTATAAATTTTAAAAATAAGTTTTGATGATTGTCTGGATTTTGGTTGAGTCAGTGGTGACATTTCCATCTTAGTCTTTGTTTTTGTTGATTTGCTTCACTTCATTTTTCCTTTTGGTGTGGTTGGCAGAAATCTGTTGATCTTATTTATTTTTTTCAAAGAATTGATTCTTTGTTTTGTTGTTAATTTGTATTTTATTGTTGTTGTCATTCTCAATTTCATTGATTTTGGCTCAGATTTTAGTTATTTTCTGTCTTCTATTAGGTTTTGAGTTTATTTGTTCCTATTTTTGCAGGGATTTGAGTTGATGCATAAGACTATTTATTTGGGCTCTGTCCTGAATTTTTGATGAAGGCACTCAGTGCTATAAATTTACCTCTTAAGAAAGCTTTCATAATATTCCAGATATTTTGGTACATTGTTTAATCATTCTCATTCATTTCCAAGAATTTCTTGATTTCTGTTCTCAGTACTTCTTTTATCCATTCTTTGTTTAAGAGGATATTCACTTCCAAGTATTTGGGTAGTTTCTGTTGTTTTTCTTGTTATTAATTTCTAAGATCATAGCATTTTGGTCTGGCAGGATACATGGGATTATATTAATTTTTTTGTATTTGTTAAGGTTAGCTCTGTGGACTAGGGTGTGGTCTATTTTGGAGAAGGATCCATGCACTGCTGAGAAGAAGGTAAACTCAGCCAATTTAGAATAGAGTATTCTGTAAATGTCTGTTAGGTCCAGTTGATTAATAGAGTTGTTTAGGTTAGAGATATCTTTGTTGATCTTTTGTTTAATGATCTATCTTTTGTTGACAATTGTGTATCAAAATCCCCCAGTATTATTGTGTTGAGACTGATGAGGAGTTTAATGTCCTTGAGTATTTTTTCCATGTATTTTGGAGGGTTGTAATTCAAGGCATAAATGTTCAATATTGTTATGTCTTCTTGATGAATTGTACTTTCTACTATGCTATAGTGGCCTTCTTTGTCCTTTCTGACTAGTTTTGGTTCAAAATTAATTTTATCAGATATTAGGATTTCAACACCAGCTAGATTGTTTGGGCCACAAGCCTGGTAGACATTTTATCAACCTTTTACCTTCAGTATGTGTCTATTTTTGATTGTGATATGTCTCCTGAAGGCAACATATTGTTGAATTTTGTGTTTTTTTTAATCCAGTGAAGCAATCTTTTAATTGGGGCATTGAGTCCATTCACTTTCAGAGTTATAATAGATATGAAAATCTGAATCCTTGATGATGTAACTATTGCTGTGTTTTGCACCATGTTGGATATATTTTGGTGTGTATTGTGATTATTGACTTTCTTTTGTTTAAGGGTTTTGGAAGTTGTTACTGTGATCCTCTGCATGAAGTTTGTCTTTGAGAATTTTCTGTAGTGCAGGCTTTGTGTTCATGTATCTTGATAGTTTGAATTTATCACCGAAGTATTTAATTTTCCCGTCACATTCAAAACTGAGTTTTGCAGGGTACATTATCTTTGGCTGAAACTCGTTTTCATTCAAAGTTTGAAAAATATCATTCCATGCTGTCCTGGCCTCTATTGTCTGATCTGAGAAATCCATAGTAATCCGAATTGGTCTGCCTCTGAATGTGACTTGGTGTTTTTCCCTAGCCGCTTTTAGGATTCTCTCCTTCATTTATGCCATTCCTGTTAAAAATGATGTGACTAGGTGAGTTTCTCATTTGGTTAGGTCTGTTTGGTGTCCTATAGGGGTCTTGTATTTGATTTTCTGCATAAATTCTTATGTGTGGAAAATTCTTCTTGGTAATTTCACTTGAAAGATACTTAATGCCAATTGTTTGTTGTTCAATGTTTTCTTCATTTCCAATTACTCTCAGGTTATTTCTTCTCATCTCGTTAAATATACTTGGAAGTACTGATCATGAATAATAAGTTTCTTTTCTTCACCTTGACGTTGTTCAGCCCATCTTCATTATCTGATGTTTGAACTTTGATGGGTGTTTCTTTTTTCCATTGAGTTTACTCTGGTATTAATATCTTCTAATGATCTTTTTATTTGAGTGACAGTATTTTTCAATTCGGAGAGTTCTGCTACATCTCTTTTCAGAATGTCTATCTCTTTATAGGTGTGTTCTTTCATCTCCTGAAATTTCTCTCTGATGTCTTTCCTTAGATCTTCTCTCAATTCTTTGATCGAATTACTAATCATATTGTTGATACATTTTTCTAGGTTTTCATCTAGGACTCCAACCATGGCTTCTTTGGATATGGAGCTGTGGGGTGAGATGGAGGATTATTTCCCCTTTGCCTCATTTTTGATCACATGGAGTTGGACTTGAGGTCTGACAATGAATAATTCTCTTGGGGGCTTTGTCGCTGGTATTGGAGCTTCTTAACTCTTTGCTTATTTGGGTTGGGGTACAATTTGGGTAGCACAGATCAATGGCTGACATCCCAATTAGTGAAGTATTGTGAACCATTAGGGGGTAGAGGTCAATAAGTACAACCAATGTATACAACAGACACTGTCAACTGAAGCTGTTACAGTGTAAATTAGCACCTACAGGAACAATCAGATTAGCAATTGTCTACCATGAGAGCTCTCTAACTATACTTAGATAACAAACAAACACCTATTTTCAAGTATGACATTTTCTTCAGTTTAGCAGGGCCTCTGTTGTTGGGAAAAAAATGTCTAGAGAGCAAAGAGAAAGAAGTAGGCAGGTAGTGTGCAACTTGTGACTTATGATATAAGTAGATATATCAGTTAGATTGATGTAGACTATTCTATTAAGAGTAAAGAAAAGATAGAAATGGGAAGGGAGTGGGGTAAAGCTTTTGAGAATGGATGAAAGAGACCAGAATATAGCTTAGGAATTTACAGCGTAAAGGGAAGAGGAGGGCAGTATAGAGTGGGGGTCTCTTTGGCCCAAGGAAACTGAGGACTAGTTTGCTATAATGTATTTCCCCAGGTTGGACCCCAACGATAAGGTACAACAGTTAAACACAAGAGGTCACAGTGACAGTAAAAGCCTACTACATAGACACACACACAAACAAAAATACATACATCCACAAACAAAAATACATACATCCAGAAACATCAATATTTTTAATAATAAGAAAAAATTTAAAAAAAGGAGTTGGGAAGGTTCTGAATTATTACTGCCAAGGTCAATATGTACTGTGGGGGATTGTGTTCATAGCTGACTTCTAGGTGGACTCACTTACCAGTTGAGTTTGTTGGAGGGAATCAGTTTTGTGATCTCAGCTGACAGTGAAATTCCCAGGATGCCTCCCAATATTTTTCTCTTGTAGAGGGTTGCAAACCATCACCTTCCCTGTTTTCTGTGAGAACAGACTTCAGGGCCATGCGAGATGCACCCTTGGGCAGTTTAGTGTCTGCCTGCTCAAACTCCTGTCCCTCTTTAGCTGGGGACCCAGGATCCACTGGGAATATTATGGATCCTGGTGCACCTGATGGGAATCTTACTATTCCAAGGGGAGTGTCCTGGCCAGAGTGAGCTTTCCTGGGAATGTTATTGCCCCACTCTTGGGTGTCTTGAGGTCCTCAGTGGTCCCAAGAGATGATATGTGGAGCATACACAATCCCAGCAAAGTGAGGCAGGCGTAAAGGAGACACCAGCCCAGTTAGACCAGTGTTTGAGGAGGTCTCAAATGCAATCACTAGGGGGCGTGGAAGCCCAGTCCTACTTGGAGACCACTTGCTATATATGCTATGAAATGGCTTCTGTACGCAGAGATCAGGGTCTGAAAGTGGAGAAAGGCACTTGAGTCCAGGCTGCCCCTTTTGTTTGTAGGTCCCTGAGGCTGATGCTATTCACTACCTTGTCTGCAAGTTTGATGCAGAGTCTGTTGGACCTGCAGTGGGAGACCACTTTGCCTGATTGGGTTCTATTGAGCAGAGTCCTGGTCACAGACTCTTCCAGCAGTTTGGGCATGTAAAGAGGGGGTGGGAAGCCTCCAGACCAGAAGGAAGCGTCCACCAGACCCATGCTGCCCCAGGACAGACAGTCAATACGCTGAGTATTTGAGGCCTCTCCTCTGGACTGAACTCCCTAGTCTACACTGGAGCAGTTTGAGTTTCACTTTTGACAATGCAATGTCCTGTACAGTCCTCTGGGAGGAATCAAGATAGCAGTGACCGTGCTTCTTCACACACTCAGATCTAGGTTCTATGATTTGTGTGTAATAGAGCAGCCCTAGGGCCACTGCCACCACCACTGCAGACTGAGAGGACAAAGATCCTGTGCCCAGGCTCTGTTGAGCACTCACACTGTGGCTGAGTTATCTAAATTGAGTGCAGGCTACTCCCCTCAGGGCTCATTCCTCACCCACCACCATGGGCTGGAAGCTGGCAGAGGTGGTTTCTACCACCGTTTGTGTTCTGCATTCACAAAGAGATTTCTCAATCAGCACTGCTGGTCTTCCCCTGATGTCACCGCAGCCGCCAATATCCTATAACACTAATTTTAAATAACTAGGATTAAGTATTGATATAGTCATTGCCTGGCATAGTTTTTTTAAAGAAATTTATAATTTTTAATTTTTTTATTTTTTTATAAATAAAATTTTATTTATCTCTTTCCATCTACCTGTGTCAGTCTTCTAAGATGCCTCAGAAGCATGTGCCTCCACTCCAGATTTGCTTTCACATCTTAACCCATTATCCATGCCTTGACTTCTTCTCTTCACCCAAATGCCTTACTTACAACCATAAAGGATATCCAGGATTCACAAATAATAAAACTGATAGCCATCACCAGACCTATATTTATCCAACTTTCTTTCCTTTTCTTTTCTTTTTTCTTACCTATTGTTGCATTATAATTATGCATAGTAGTGAACTTCATTATACCATATTTTAAAATGAAATGCACATAGTAACATAATTTGATCAATCTCATTCCCCAATACTTTTTTTTTCCTCTCCTTCAACTCCGACCCACTTGCTCTACTCTGCAGATCTCTTTTTTGTTGCTGTTGTTGTTGTTTTAATTAAAACTTCACATATATATGTGTACATATACATATACATATACATATATATTTACCATCATACACATATATACAGTATTCACTGTGGTATATTGGTACCTGTTTATGTCATAATTTGTAGATTTCATTTCCCTGTACTTCTCAGTGCCCTTCCTTCTTCCCTTTCTCTGGATTACCTTTCTTTATTTAATTTGTCTTCCTTATATTTTCATGAGATTTTCCCTTTTTTATTCCTTTTTTTTCCTCTAGCTTCCATATAGGAAAGGAAACATTCAAACCTTGACTTTCCGAGTCTGCCTTATTACATTTTACATAATGTTCAAATTGCGCTGTTTTCTGGTAAATGGGTGGGATGGACAGCACCATACCTCGACTTCCTTGAAGCAGGCTCTGTTTCTCTCTATCGTTAACTGTCAGAGCTGGTTTATTTCTCAATCTTCACCACTTGCTTCTTTGCTTATGAAATAATGTGGTGTGTAAACCTCTAAATATCTTCTGTCTATTTGGTGTGGATGTATTTTCTTCTTTTAACAATGCATCTGTATCTAATGCATGATCATAAAATCAAGCCCCTACACTGGATTTTATTTCTATTATCAGATAACTAAACAATATACAACACTAAGTCATTTCAAATTATGTCTTTTTCTTTTCCCTCTCATGTCAACACCTCTGTATGATACTCTTCCTTTTCTTTTCTTTTTGTTCTAAAATATAATATAAATATTTAATAATTTACAAGGCAGATAATTAGAGTATCCCCCTCTTTATAGGAATAGTCATAAGAGAGTGGTGGCCTTCAGTGTTTTCTTTGGGTTTGACTAAAATGTTATCATTGCTGTTTATTTTTATGTGAGTGATTACACAGCTGAATTCATCTTTTTGTGTGGTTAAGGTGTATGAGCTCAGGATGGAAGTGGGTTGCCATAGTTTTTCTGTGATATGCTCTCCTTAATAGACTCAGGGCATAGAAGTCAGCTGAGCTTGGACTGGAGCTTCCAGAACTGTGAACTAAAACAAACCTTTTCTAAGTCATTTTCTTCAGGTATTTTGTTATAGTGATGGAAATGTGACTAATACAAAAGCAAACATATTAGCTGGATGCAGTGTCTTTGAAGTATGCAGATTAGAGACTCATACATTAGAAGCATAGGGCTTGATTATTCAAAGTATGGTAAACAGCATGAGCCTCATGATGTATGTCTTCCTACTGCATCCCAAATTTTATGATAAAAGTATTCACAAGAGGAAGGAAAATGTTTTTAAGAAATGGTAGGGTAAACATATGGGATAAAATAAGGCTTGGTTCTACCTGATAACAGAAAAAAAATGGTTTTAGATGGAAAAATCTCTAAATGTAAAAGGTAAGAGCATAAAAGTTTAGAAACTTACAATAATAGATTTTCTTTATAACCTGAGGTAGGTAAAAACTTCTTATTCACATTTTTATAAGATCTGCGTATAAAGGGATAATATTAAGGAGAAAACATGCTATATTACAGTTTATCAGTATAAAACTTCACAAAAAAGGAAAGTTAGTAAAAAGAACTAACAAATTCTAAAACTGAAAAAAGACGAAATATATGTATTCTTATACTTAAATAACAACAGCAGCAACAACAAGAAAAGGAAAAACCAATCCAACATGAACAGGCAGAAACACTGCTTACTTTAAATAGAAATATATACAGATAGCCTGAAAACATGAGGTAAATATTCGAAAGCATTATAAATCATGTAATTGTGAATTTAAATAAAATAAAATTAATATGTACCCCATAAAATGGTTAAAATTTAAATGTCTATCAATGCCAAATTTTGGCTAGGATGCAGAACAAGTAGGTCTTTCAATATATTCTAGTGAAAATGCAAATAGTCCACATTGTTTGGGAAAAAGAAAAGAACACTCATCATTGTGAGTTTATTTGAAAGTATATATCTCTCCCTGAAATCTCCCTTAGGCATATACTAAAGATCAAGACCATGTCTGTAAATAGTCTTTCACGAGAATCTCCAGAACTGCATTATATACAAGAATAGATAACTGTGAGTGAAAACAGAAAAATGAATCTTATGGTAAATTCATATAACAAACAGTACACAGCAACAGCAGAAACAATCTAATATGCACACACACGCATGCGTGCACACACACACACACACACACCACCCCACAGATGCTTCTCACAGGCATTATTTTGGCAAATGAATGATTTACAAAAATTATGTGCCAAGTGATTTCATTTACTATATATGCTAGCACAGGAAAAACAAATCCATCTTGCAGAGAAGTCATAACAGAGTCTACCTCTGTGGGAGGTGAGTATACTAATTGAAAACGACCACATGGTAACTTTCTAAGGTGATAGTCTTGGTCTGTCTTAACAGTGTATGCACTTGTCAAAACTCATTAAATTTCACATTTCGGCTTTGCTCATTTCATCCTAATTAAATTTTATCTCAAAGAAATAAAAGAGGAGTGATAAACAAATACTGAACTCTAGTTACTTGCTTTAGTTTTTTTTTTTAATTTATTGTATAGGTTGCCAGTTTTGTAAGTATTCTCTGTGTTTACAAAGTTTAAGCAAATGTGCAAGTATGTTGCAGTTAATGAGGAGAAGTTATCTTAGAGTCTTGTTTTTGTTTTATACCTAGAATATGTCTTGAAGTGCTGGCTAATGTAGGAGGTATCAGTATGAGTTTATCATTTACACCTACACCCATATTTCTGAGTTCTGCTCACTGAAGCCCTGCAAGCTATGAACCCCTGTGAGTCCATCTTACCGTCTGACCAAGGAAACATGGCCTGTGTAAAAGACACAGGTGATCAGACTGACAGGAATGTGAACCAGGACAAGCACCAAGAAAGCCTGCGCAAACCTGTAGTTCCAGTTAAGGAAGTGCTATGAGAACCATGGACAGAAATCAGAAATTCACGAAGACAGCCTCATAGCTACAGAAAACGGAAGTGAGAGAGAACTTGAAGGAACAGGGAGATGTGAACAAGTAGACAATGTGAATGAAGTGGAAAGAATAACCAGTAATCCTTCCACTATTTCTGCAACTTTTCTGAAAAATAAAAATTAAAACAAAATCAAATGTACCAAACTATTTGGTAACTTCCTTAATAATGATCAAATACCACTGGAACATTCTATTTTGTTTAAACATAACTTGTAGAATTTTCACTCTATTTATAATTTTTCTTTCTTTCATTCTTTTGACAATTCCTTAGCAATGAATTCTTATTTTTTGTCTCTCTATAGCCAAACATTCCCTCAGAATTCCTGAGAATTCACATAAAATATTGTCCTCTTCATGAGACTTCTATTGCTTGTGTCTACAGAGTATCCCCTTACCTCCACTTCTACAATAGATCCAGGGACCCACTTAGGTGTAGTCCATTAGATGCCTTCCTACCTTATACATACTTTTCTTGGTATTTCCTTTTTCCTTTTAATACCGATAAAGTCTTAAAGAGTAGAGGCTGGAGCAGTGGCTCACTGGTTATGGTGCTTGCCCAGCATTCGCAAGCACACGGGTTCAAACCCCAGCACCCACATACACAACTAAGTGTCAAAGCAATGAAAGCCATGTGAAAAAAACAATAAAAATGGAATCTCTCTCTCTCTCTCTCTGTGTCCTTCTCTCTTTAATAAAAAAAAAACTTGTTTATACAAATTACAAATAGAAAATTACTTTTGAACAAGTTGGAATAAATTCAAATATTTTGAAATCCAAAGTTATTTCTTAGAAGTGAACAGGTTTTAAGTTGTCAATTACTTTAATAAGCAAGTTCAAACATGAATAAACTCATGAACATCTTGTTTCTCTCTCCTGTACAATAATATCTGTTACTTAGTCAATGTGTTTTCACATTGACGACATAATATTTTTTGAAACTAGCCAACTTACAGGTTTCTGCCAATTATGACATGGTATTGGTACGCGGGAAAGTATTCTTCCATAAGAAAGCTTTTATTGCTCTTGTATTCTGGACCAACAAAAGGAGAAAAGTGAGCAGATGTTTCCAAACTCTGGTGGCCATCTGCTGAGCCCAGAGCAGCCCTCCCGACAGGAGCTATCTGTAGTGTACTTGCTCATAAAAAACCCATTTTGTGAATGAAATGATTTTAGTGGTCTCCCAGGCTATCACTTTTTCGTCCTTTGTCAGTACTAAAATTAATGTGGAAATAAATGCAAACAAAGCGTTTTGCTGTCCTGTATTTCCAAAAATTTATCGACTTATTTAAACATCTAACTCCAGTATGAACAAACAGAGCTTCATTATAATTGCAGTTAAATCTTGATGGAAAACTGCAACCTCTCGTCAAGACACCCCTTTCTTTAGGATTGTGCATATAGGCTTAAAATTGAGATCCGTGCTACACTTCAGGCAGAAGATGCAGGTCTGCGTTATATAAAGGCAATTTTCTCCTCTCGACATACTAAACTTCATAGGCTAATATCTGCATTTCCTAATATCACATGCTAAGAGCTGCATTCATTCATTAGGAGCGTAACAAGAAAATACCCCACTCTGTGGCTTAAACAGCAGCTAAATTCTTTCTTCTAATTCTGGCGGCTAACAGTCCTTGCTCATGGCGTCTGCAGGCCATTTCCTGAGTGTCCTAAGTGAAGGATCTGTCCCCGGCTCCCTCCCTGTCTTGCAGGTGGCCCCATTCTCAGTGTCTTTGAGTGCACACCTGTGCTCTGTCTCCCCAAAACACTTTAAGGCTTCTGTCTTACGTAGTGCATCACCCTAAGCCGAAGCTTTATTTTTCTTCCAGCACTGCTTAGCAATTGCCCATTTTTTGACACTCTCCTTACTTAAGTTGTTTAATTACTTCCTAATATATTCTGGGCACTGTGTAAATTTCTGGACAGATAATGCTATTCTTTCAATGTTTCTATGCTCTCCAAAGTTCACGTTGAAACAGTCTCATGCCACAGTGTTGGGAAGTGTAACATTTGAGAAGTGACTGAATCTTCAGGGCTCTGCCCTCAGGAATGGGATTAGGTGTTATTATACAGCACCTTGATAGAAGGGTAATTTTCTTCTTGTTGTTTTGTCTTCTGCTATCTGGAGAATGCAGCTGACTTCAGTCCATCAAATCTGTTATTGTCTTGATCTTGGATTTCTCAGTTTCCAGAAATGTGAGAAAAAAAAAATTTCTTCTTTATAAGTTATCCAATCTCAGGTATTTTGTTATAGCAACACACAATAAACTACATGATAATAAAACATAATTTTGCCATCCACATGTATAGTTGGGTGGTATCTTCTCATTGTGTTTACACACATATTGTCAAACAATATTTATCGCATTTTAAATATTTAAAATTGTGTTTTTTCAGATTTGTTTAACTAGAGGACACCAAATTGTGAAGGAGAAGTTGCATTGGAAGGGGAAAAAATGGCAACATAAAATTACAATTCATCTATCTCCAGGTAGTGGTTGAAGCTATTTACATTTTAAAGATTTCCCCAGTAGAAAGTCAGGAGGGAGATCAGAAAAAGTATGAGGATGAGAATTCTCTGATCATTATGCGTTGGAGAAAAATACAGTGGAGACTGATTCTCAACTTTAGGATTTAGTAAAATCTTGGGTTAGAAATTTCCAAATTAAAATTTAATTTCTATTATTTAGCCAAATTTAAAAGCTTAGAGCCTACTTCTTTTTACGGAAAGCCTACCCTACACTGGGAAAAGCTTGCACAGAATGAATACATTCCCATGCCCTGGCGTCACACGCACACCCCAAGTCGACGACATTTTCTTTTTCATTATTTGCCTCCAGGCTTTCTTGGGGGAGGCATAATCAGTTATTATCTCCATGGACTTACTTTTACCCACTAATGTGGGTCTTTCATGGAGGCTGCTTTTCCCTCATATCAGAAGCCTCTGTCCCTGACAGTCACCTGGGCGTCTGTCCCTTACAAATGAAACCAGAGACCAAAGTTAATCCTCATTTATTCCAAACCTCAAATGCCAGCTTCCAGAAAGTTTTCTGATTATGGGTCTTCAGGCAAATCACTCATAGAAAATGGAACATAAAAACGATTAAAGTTAGGGCAAAACAGAGCTGACGAAGTCCTTACATCACTGTCTTTTTGGGCGAACCTCTGCCTCCTATTTGAAAGTGTAAAAGGAAATCAATCTGTGTTCCAGACTAAGACTTTCCTTTTTTTAGAATGGAATTCCCACATTTTCCCAACCACTCAACCTGCTAATACTATGCTAGCAAAGTAAAGGGGTCTTAAAAACTCTGAACATTCTTTTTACTATATCTGGAAAGAAAACTGAAACTCACCCAGATGACACGAATTAGAGAAACTACAGGTTCTTTCTCTTTCCCTGTCTCTCTTTAACCAGAAGAGTCAAAGAAAAACATTTTCCTCCATAAATATAGATTCAAATTCCTTGTTCATGTATTTCAAGATTTAAGTTTTTGGTCAAGTTTTCCTCTCAAGGAAATTTTGTAGGTGAACTACAATAGGGTTACAGTGGAGTACTGGAACTAAATGTAATCATCAATAGAATTTTGAACGAGTTATGTTAGCGTGATCAAACAAATAGCAGTTCCTTATAACTTCACATTTTTCCTATTTATTTTTATTTTTATGAAGAAAGAGTGACTGTAAAGTGTGTATAATTCTTCAAAGAAGGATTGCTAGTTGTTTTGAGTAGTCAAAACAAAATTGCAATCCAATAGCTACTGGGAATTCTTTTCCATGTTACATACTCTAGCCCTAAAACAGGTAATTTGAACTTTTTGTGCCTGTCAGAAAGATATAACAAATCTCATTATGAAAATCAGAACATCATTAGAGATCTACGGAAAACAAGATTGCATATAAAAAACAATCAATCAAATAAACTTGAGCAATTACTGGGCCAATAGTGGCATCTCTTCCTATAGTTTTTCTTTTTTCCTACTGTTTTTTTTTAACCAGAATTAGTACCTGTAAAATTTCTAAAAATTTTTAAAATTTGCTAAAGTTTTTAATAATTACAGTTAAATACATTCTTTTGTTTTCCACTGGTAAGGATTGAACTGAGGACCTTGCGCGTGCTAGGAAAACACTGTGACCCTCAGCTATAACCCCAATCTAGCTTCTTATGGTAACAATATATTTAACAGTATATTAAAGAACTGTCAACTCACTTATTTTTCGTTCATAACAGCAACAAAAAAACAGAAAACCAAATACTCTACTGCTATAAAAATTAGTTTCTTATATATAAATTATATAACACAAACTTGGATCAAGGTAAAAATCACTTAATTGGGCTTCTCTCATTCTTTAGCTTTATCTACTCCTTATTTGGTCTTCAATGAAATTCTAAAATCTCACATTGAAGAAAATGTAAAAGCCACCAGATGGAATTTGCTGGGACAGCCTTCTACTTTCTTTGAGGGGAAATGCTGCGTGTGTGTGACTGATAGTGAATAATGTTTATCTTTATCTTTATCTTTTCTAAAGAAAACCCATTTCCTGGTGTGGATGGGAGAATCCATTCTTGTAGAAATTCACAGAAAAAATATCTTAAGATGTCCCTCTTCTCCTTACCATGATTTTCCTAATCCTTCTCTACTTTCTCTTAATGACAATCTTTCTTGAGCAGTTTTAGTAAGGTAGTAATATTTTAAAAAGATTGTTTCTCATGGAAATTCCAAACAAACAAACAAAAACTAATTTTAGACATACTGCCTGTTATAAATCATACCTAAGAAGCTGAGAGGAGATTCTATTTTCAATGTTATTGATACCAACCAGAACCAAATAGAACCAAACAAAAAGGAAATTGGAAGATTGGTGAGACTCAGAAGGAAGTATTTAATTTGTGTCAATTTGGTTTTATTCTGTGTACCAGTCATGATATAGAACATGATCTCAGAACTAAAGGGCAACTAGTATAAATCTTATTTTATTTTATTTAAGAGCAACCCATGTTTATCTGTGCCATTTTACACGCACAGATATAAATTAGATGATTACAGCAGTTAGAAAACAAACATTCGCTACTATGAATATGTTTAAAATAAATACCATATATTTGAAATTATTCATATCTACATTTTCATATGTCTGCTTAAATACATATGAGAAATTGCAATTGTAGGTGAGGAAACTGACTCAAGCTTCCATTTATGACAGGGTAATAGCCCAGTTATATACCCCTGTGAATGTTGCTTTGTCTTTCTGAAAGTTATTTTTCAATATGCAAAATTTAGGCAAGTCTAATGGACATTTCTCAATACTAAGGATTACATAAAAAATTGTATATAAGTGACAATGATAGGCCCTAGAAAATACAGCCAAGATATTTCTATTATAGCACTACTGAACTTAAACAATTTTCAATATTACAAAAGATTATGTGAGGGCTGGAGTGGTTGCTCAGTGGTTACAGCGCTTGCCTGGCATGCATGAGTACATGAGTTTGAACCCAGCACCACAGACACAATGAAGTGTTGGAACAACGAAAGCCACAGGAAAAACTAAATAAGAAATGTTTCCTTCTGTCTGATTCTTAAAAAACAATCTAACAAACAAAGGATATGTAAATCCTTAGAACCCCTGACAGGAGCCAATCTGCCCAGCCATACTGTGCAGGCCTCCTGGACACTGGTCCATGGCCAGCAGGCATGTGGAGGACACCCATCACCAAGAACCCCTACCCTGCCACAGTTCATATCCAACAGGTCCAGATATATTGGGCCCATACCTGTGGTCAAGGAACCCAGGTCTTCTCCTGGCAGAAAGGAGGCCTGTTCTGGCCTGCTCTGTGCTACTGAGATTCCAGGACCCAGCAACAAACCCCTGATGTTGTACTTCTACAATACAGCAGGGTGTGCTGTATTCTCAATAGATTCCAGATTAATGCCCTGGAGCATTGATCGAAAAGATGCAGCAAAACATGGCTCCAGAAAGATGTAGTTTTCAGAAAGAAGGTTGTTGGCAGAGGGATGGTGTCTGACTCAACCCTTTCACCTACAAGGAATAATTACCTCCAGACATGCCTGGCTTCACCACAGGAAACTCAATTCAAAGATCCAGAAGAAGTTCATAAAATAATTAGGAATCAAACTAAAAAAGGTTTACTAGGGAAGAAAGAAGAAGCAGGTGGTTTTGCAATACCAGATCTGAAACTATACTATAGAACTATAGTATCAAAAACAGTATGGTAATGATATAAAAATAGGAAAGAAGACCAATGGAATAAAATAGAAGTTTCTGAGACAAAACCAAAAATCTTTACAATATCAATTTTAAAAGAGGCCCAAAATATAACATGGATGAAAGACAATGTATTCAACAAATGGCAGTGAACAGGTGGACAACCACTTGCAGGAAGTTGTAATTAGAACCTCATCTCTCACCCTGCACAAAAATCAAATTGAAATGGGTCAAGGAACTAGGAATTAAACCAGCTACCATACAACTGCGAGAAAAAAGTAAGGAGGAATACTCCACCATAAGGGAGTAGGCCATGACTTTCTCAACAGGACTCTCAAAGTGAAAGTATTAAAGTCAATAATTAATGAGTGGGATGCCATCAAATTAAAAATCTTTTGCTCAGCCAAGGAAATGGTCAACACTGGCAAAACAGAATCTACAAAATGAGAGAGAATCATGGCTTGTGATTCCTCTGACAGGGACTAATATCCGAAATGTACAAAGAACTCAAGAAACTTAATATTAAAAATACAAACATTCCAATCATAAATGGACCAGAGAGTTAAAAAGGAACTTCTCAACAGAGGAAATTGCACCATCCAAAGAATACCTAAGAATGTGTTCTAAATCATTAGTAATCAGAGAAATGCAAATCAAAATTACATTAAGATTTTACTCCACTCAGACTGGCAAAGATGAAAATATATACAGTAACAAATGCTGGAGGGGTAGTGAGGAGATAGGAACATTAGCACAGTGTTGGTGGAACTGCAGACTGGTACAGACACTTTGGAAAGAAGCGTGGAGATGCCTCAAAAAATTAGGGGTAGATCCAACCTGTGACCCAGCTATTCCTCTTCTGGGTGTTTTCCCAGAAGTGCTAGAATCAGCACATTAGAGTGACACAGGAAAATCAGTGTTCATAGCAGCTCTTTTTACAATGGGTAAATCATGGAATCATCCCAGAAGCCCCCCGGGTAGGAAGGGATCCAAAAGCTCTAGTACGTGTATACAATGGAGTTCTATTCAGCTATTAGAAACAACGATATTGCAGCATTTGAAGGTAAATGGATGCTAATGGAACAATTCATGCTGAGCAAATTTAGCCAAGCCCAAAGACTCAAGTGTCAAATGTTTTTCCTCATTTGTGGAGGAAAATCCAGACTTGGGTGAAAAGTAGTCAAGCTCATGGACTAAAACCACCAAACGCATAATAACACTGAA
Source organism: Aplodontia rufa (assembly GCA_004027875.1). Classification (NCBI taxonomy): domain Eukaryota; kingdom Metazoa; phylum Chordata; class Mammalia; order Rodentia; family Aplodontiidae; genus Aplodontia; species Aplodontia rufa. Next base: position 54,195 of record PVKS010010205.1, read on the forward strand.
TTTAGAAGAACCATAAATATGTAGGGGAAGGTGTCAGGAAGGAAGAGGCAGGGGTGACATGGAAGAGAGAGAAGATAGGGAGAGATCAAGGGAGACAATCAACAATGAGAAGATAAACAATATTTATATAATCATTTAATTCAGGAAAATTCATAATCTTTTATATACATAATACATAAAAGGATAGTTATAACTGTTTTAGGGGGGAAATACAGAAAAACAAGAGACTTGGGTGTGGGAACTGGTGCGGTGACTCTGGATTAGGATCAGATGCATATCATATTATGTTATAGGCATTTATGATTATGCAACAACTTAATTCCTAAATAAACAAACAAACAAAAACAGATTAACCAAGGGAGTATTCACAGGTAACTTCCATACATTTGCTAATGCTAATAACTTTCTGTAACATTGCCTGTCAAAAGATTATTTGTATTATTAACATTAATACTAATTTTTGATGTTTTCATTGACCTTTCAATGCAATGCCCAGATATCATTTCTGTTTGGGTTAATTCTATCATGGTACTACGAATGCTTTTGCCAGTAAATGGTAAAAGCATATTTGCAGGAACATAAATGTTGTAATGATACCAGATAGCAAGTTGTTTGGAAATTTGAAAAATTTTTCTTCCTATTCTTGAACAAAAAAAAAAAAAAAAAAAAAAAAAGGGAGAGCCATCAAAAGTGCCAAATTTGTCTTAAAAATATGAGAGCAGCTTAGTTGAGACAAATAAGGAATGAATCATTAAAATGAAAGACTGCGATAACCGGGAAGATGCATTATGTCATGAAGTCCTGATTTGCCCAATCCACCTTTGCATGTTATTACATGAGATGTTTTGTGGTAGATTTTAATTGCTTTGTGTGGAATAGTGGAAAGCAATTTTAGAATACTCTTAATTAATCATGGTCACTATGCAGTTTGTTGAAGAGGGGAGATAAGGAAAAGCATTAAGGGAACCCACTATTTATGGCTTTTTTTTTAAGAGAGAAAAGAGAGAAAGAGAGATACAGAGAGTGAGAATCAATTTTTATTGAGTTTTTCACATGGCTTTCGTTGCTCTGACACTTAGTTGTGTACGTGGTGCTGGGGTTTGAACCCGTGTACTTGTGCATGCCAGGCAACTGCCATAACTGCCAGGCCACCACTCTAGCCCCATTAAGGTTTAAAAGCTGATTATTACATTCATGCTGCTTTGACTATATATATATATATATATATGTACATATATATATATATATATTAACAATGATTGAACTTGTTTCTTGCTCGGCAGGCATTAGTCAACAAATAGCAACATTAAGGAAAGTGGAAAGTAAATTTCATGAAGTCAGAGTTTATAAAAATATGCATTCATATCTATGACTAAAATAGTTTCTTAATAAAATATTTGTATATGCTATCTAATTTCTATTATCTTGAGTTCACCTAATATTATGAAATTCCCTGACAGTTTTTTAGTGATAACTCTTCCACTGAGAGAATATATATCTTTATTTCTTTAGAAAATACCTGTAGACTGGGTGCAGCGGCACACACCTATAATCCCAGTGGCTCAGGAGGATGAGGCAGGAGTATTTCAATTTCAAAGTCAACTTTGTGAGGCTCTAAGCAACTTAGTGAGACCCTGTCTTAAAGCAGAAAAAAAAGTATTGGGATATGGCTCATTGGTTAAGCACCCTTGGGTTCAATCACAGGTTCCAATAAATAAATACATGAAATAAAGTATCTGTAGACATTTGTTGGGATCAACTTGGTTGATTAAGTAATCATCATCATGCTGAAAACATCTTAGGAAAAATGGATAAAATATTTTGAAGTTAATTGATGACTTGAAAAGGAAATGCATACAGAATATTCTGAAGCTAAATGGAAAAGAGAAATGGATAAAATAAGTATCCTAGGATACAGATGGAGCCTTGAGTTTACTTTGCTTTGCAGATATATGATAAACCTTACTAACTTTTAGGTTACTATGGGGTGAAACCATAGGCTATTGAAATCTGCATAAGCTCATGAGAACACTTGCCTCATTAAACAGGGATCTAAGACTTGATACTCAATGTAATGATTAATTAGAATTAAAATTACACAACCTCGTCTCCCATCATATCATTCATGATGCCAAGAAAAAAATAATTTGTCTAAACTCTAGCTCTCAAGGTGGGAGACATTTCTTTCTTTTCCTTAACCAAAGTCAACTTCTCAACAGTTTTGCATACTGAATTCACATTATCTGGATAGCAGACAATTTTTGAATATCAGGTACACTTTATTTAAAGTGATTTTGCTTCCATATAGTTGTTGTAAAAAGAAAGAATTTTTCTCCAAAGTAACATACTTTCAATTGTGACCTCAAAATTTTCCTCTGACAAAATTTCTAAAGAAAATGATCTCACATATAAAGAAATCATAAAATACTCAAGACCTTTATGTGCTCCTTGCAGACACCACCTTGATATATACTGTCAGTTACTACTGTTATCCTTGTTTTTCTAAGAGCTCAACGGTGTTATATATGTCTTATAATTCTTTCTTAAGAGTTCTAGTTCAATTCCATGAACAGGAAGCATCTATATGAACTCTAAAAGAAGAAGAGAACAAGAGGAAAATCTACCAGATTACTGAGTTCATTGGAATCATTTGTAGTAGATGGCAGTTTGTAGCTGATAGGGAACTTCCCTTTGGGGTGTTGGTCCCTGAGAATGGGCTTTTTGATACTTAGCTAAGAGCAAGGTTTGCAAGCTCTTGCTGCTCCTGAGATTTTCGGATTTACATTTGGTATCATACGTTTTTAAGTATTCAGACAGATGAGAGCATTGACTAGAAATACTCTCAATTGCTACATTTCCGTATTTTCTGAAAATCATAGCACACCAGCCCTTCCATGCTCACAAAAACCTTTACTCAGTTAATAAAATCTTATTTTTCTCAGGTTGTCTATAGTAATATCTGTTTTCCTCATAGAACTCTGAATAATACACAAGGGGAGGAGAAAACAAAACAAATGAGAGAAAGTAAACTCAGAAACAATACAGAGGAGTGCCAGAGGTGATAGTGCAAACCTGTAATCCCAGCGACTCAGGAGACTGAGACAGGAGGATCGCAAGTTCAAAACCATCCTCAGCAAAGAACTTGGCAAGGCCCTGGGCAAATTAGCAAGACCCTGTCTCAAAATAAAAAATAGAAATTATTAAGGGAGATAACTCAATGTTAAAGTACCACTGGGTTCAATCATCTGTACTGAAAAAAAATTAATATTATGACTAAAGAGTAAGAAACTATAATAATGACAGTGTTGACCTGAAAAAGAAGAGATGACAACTACTAGAAATTAGAAGATAAAAATAATATTTTTGAAAATAAACCATGATAAATTATGTGAAATATCCTATTACTAGAAAGAAAACTGACTCTGGAGATGTGATTGGAAATTAGCAAGAAGTCACTATAGAAACACAAAAAGATGAAAGAGAGGAGAGAGGTGAAGTAAGATGAAGAATAGAGTAGAAAGACCCAGAATTTAAAGGAGTTTCTGCATAACAGAGAAAAGGAATGCATATTTGAAGAAATAATGGCAGAATTTTTGAGGGCTATAGGCTCAGAAGTTCTATAAATCACAAACTACCTTTATCTTTCTTCCTCTTGCTGTCACTACCACCCCCACACACAAAGAAACAAATGAAAACTGCACTTGAACACATAAGATTCAAACACATAATAATAAATATGGAGAGATGTGTAGAACATCAAGAAAGAAAAAAGAGTGCACCTAAAATTGAAATTGGAGTTCTAGGAACCAGTGAAAAAAATGGCAGGATCACATTTATTGAGCTGGAAAAAAATTATTTGGCAACTTATCCATTACTGATCATGTTTTTGTGTATATGTGTGTGTGTGGTGTGTGTGTGTGTGTGTGTGTGTGTGTGTAAAACAGTAATTGACCAGAAAATCTGATTATAAACTTATTAAATTGACTGTCAGTAATTGCTAGCTAAAAAAGAAAAAATATTTTAAATAACATAAAAAATATTATTAGTTGAAATAAAAATATTAATTTGATATATGAAAATAGTGCAGCACAGTGAAAATTGTAGATTTTTTCTAGGTACATTTGGATCAGCTAAAAAAGTTGACCTTATAAAATTCTGCTCAAAATTGAAAATACTAACAACACATCCCTATTATAAGACAAACTAGAGATAAACGATAAGGAGATGCCAAGAAAATTCTGTATAGTTGGACATAGAGAAGCATACAAGTAATTGGTGAAGAGAAAGATATAATGGATACTTGAAAATTTGTTAAAAGAGAAAAGTAAGGACATTTGTCACATGTAGTACAGTGTCACTGAAAATGTATCTGCTCACATGTATTCACATGAGATATGAAAACTAGAATGTTATAAAAACAAAGGCAGAAATTATTGAAACAAAAGAAAATTAACATAAGGAATATCAAAGTTGCTTAAAAAAAGGTTTGCTTTGACCATTAACATAATTAAACAAAAACTGGCAGCAAAGCTAAAAATAAGGGATCTCCAAAAATAAAAATCAAATAAAGTGGTGATGTGATAAGATTACATGTAAAATATAAATATAGTATATAAAACCTATGTCTGTTGATCAATTGTATTTCTTCTCAATAATTTCACTAAATATTCTTAAAAAGTGAGCCAACTAATTATATAATTTAAAATTATATAACAAACAATTTAAAATATCATAAATAATAGGTTTATATTTTGTTTCTAACAAATTACTAATACAAAATTTTAGGCAATAAACAATTTCAATCTCATTCAAATTAATCGAGAGTCTTCAACTTGTTTTATAAGACAAGCATAATCATAACACAATGCCTGATCAAGACATTGCCAAATAGACAATTACATGCTAATTCTTTCATGGTTATGAATCCAATTTTTAAAATAAAACACGTGCTGTTTGAATCATGAATTTGGAAATAAAGTTGGACCCATTCCAGGAATACAAGGTTGATTTAACACTAGAAGATTAAATAATGTAATTCACTAGCATGTTAAAAAGAAAAATAATTCATGTATTCACCTAATAGGCACAGAGAAAGACTGTATTTTCACAAAATTTCAAGCCATCTGTGATAAAAATTATAATTTAGTTATCAAAGAATATTTTCATAGCCTAATAATCTTAATATGATAATCCAATTGTATGATAGCTACATAAATCATGTAAATTTTTATTTTTTCATTCACTTACCAGCTCAGGGTGGATTCACATTGTTGAGTAGCTTTCTTGTGACACCTCGGGGGCTGGTTGCTTTACCTATCCTATCATGTGACTTTCAAATAGGACATCACATCACGACTATTCAAAGTGAAACAAGTTTAAGAGCTACAGGGAAAACTTAATTACCTTTTAAGCATGACAGATGTAAATCAATTCTTTTTTTCCAATTAAACTGCAATATACAGTAAATTGTCGAGATTCTTACTTTTCAGATGGGTCAAATGAATACTTTCCATGTGAAAGTATAATAGGCAATCCTTAAGATATATTATATATACATCCAAGCTGGTGTGGTGGCTTAGTGTTTATGGTGCTTACCTGGTCTGCATGGGGATGTGGATTCACACCACAGCCCATGTACACAATGAGTATCAGAGCAATGAAAGCCACCAGAAAAACTAAATAAAACTGATTCTCTTTCTCTCTCACTGTCCTTCTTTATATCCATAGGATATATGTATCACTTTTAATCATTTTATTTGTCAATTGATTTTTGTTGAATTTGTCCCCAAACCAACTAAAATGCAAAATTGGATAGAAAATTAGGTTAAACTTTAAGGAGTGAATGATAGGTTTTCATCAGAAGCTAGTTGTATTTTCCATATACAATATTGACTATCCACAAAAATATGCTCAAAGTATAAACGAATGATAACTCAAAATCAAGAGCAAAGCAAAGATGCCCTGAAATATTTAATCATATACAAGAAATTCTACCTGGAGGTAAATGAAGTGTAAGACACAAAGGCTGGAAAACATTAAAATTGTTTTTATTTGCAGATGGTATTTTTGTTTCCATAGAAACTCATAAAATATTTTTCATAAATTATTGATAATGGAGAGTTAAACATGTATGCTTTTTTTTTAAAAAAGAGAGATATAGAATGAGAGTCTATTTTATTTATTTTTTCATCTGCTTTTTATTTGGCACTTACTTGTGTATGTGATTCTGGGTCCTCATGCATGCCAGGCACATGCTTTACCACTGATCCATCTCTCTAGCTCTTAAACATGTACTCTTGATATAAAATTAACATAAATTAATAATTAAAATCATAGGTTATTTGACAATGCAGCAATAATAATATGAACAGACCTAATAAAAGCTTTCAAAATCAGGTAAGGAAAATATTTTAAAACTTTATTAAACTATATTAAATAAAGTATAAATAAGCTGAGATGTATAACATATTATGGATTGGAACCACTTATATTAAGATATCAAATCTCTAGAAATCTTCCATAGATTCTGTTAAATACATGTTACATAAAATAAGCTTTTTATTCCGAGTTATATGCATGTGTGAGCACAAAACCAAGGAAAACCAAGAAACTGTTTATTTTGGAAAAACATTTCAAGACTAGTTTTCTCAGAATTTTTATGTTTATGTAATAAGTTTTACATATCAGCATGATGTGACAGAGGGATGTTATTATAGCTGGTACAACAATACTTCTATGCATGTCTTGAGCTCACCATTTTAATCAGTAGACTGAGTAAATAAAATGGCCCTTACCAATGTGGGTGGTTATCATCCAATCTATTGAGC